>JAJIZL010015453.1:0-12471 GCA_023969395.1 Amblyomma maculatum
CATCTGCGACCTGAGGCGTACCCTATTTACCCTTGTTCGGTTCTTCTTTTTTATTTCTGAGTGGTTGTCATATTAATGAAATTCACGCTATCCATCTGTACCGCAAGTTGTGCCCGACCACAAACTCGAAGCACTATTATAGTGAGCAATTTTACACAATATCAAAGAACTCCATGCCTAAATTATCCGGAGCCCTTCATTATCTCGTCAGTTTTACCGTGAGTTGTTTGGAAACATAAAACACTTTACTGATTTGCTTTACATGTGCTGGTTACTCTGTATTAGTGTGAAGGTTGTGATGCTTCCATCGTCTGTACAAGTATTGTTTTTTTTAATGCAATCCTGCCTAATCGCCTTAGAAAATGGGACTCCAGCATTCGCAGTATCAACGTTGACACCAGGCATTGCCCAGGTACCTAAGCCACAAAGGGGATTCTAATTTTACCAACACATTTCATTGCGGTTAATACAGCTTGCGTTTCTTACCAAATCGGAAATGTAACACACTCTAATTACGTCAGACAACCAGCCTACCTCGCAGTGTCTGTTCATGCCATCTGCATGTTGCCGCATGCGTGAGGCATTCGTGACCCGAGGTTTCTTAAACATTGCGACCAAAAACACAAAGCGATAGTAGAAAAAATACCCGCGCCGTAGCACTCTTCACCCTTTCAGAACTACTGATACTTTTAGTAACCTTTATAACCTGTAGTAGTTTTTCAGCTGGCAACGCTGTGCCAGAAATTGAAAAGAGCAAAATATTTTAGAACTTCAGCATCAAGTACTGTGAACATTCAGCACAGTCTTCTAAGAACGGAAACAATATGAAAGCTAAAGCATATAGCAGAACATCATGCGTTGCCTGGCACGAGAGATGTCACCATCGGCATCAGGGTAACCCCTGGATAGTTATGAAGAAGTCGATGATTTACTCTACAACTGGGAAAATGTTAGAACTGGTATTTCCCAACATGGAGCGCAAGATGCTGCTTCGCCACCCACAGCATAGCATGGCCACACAGAACACAAACGTCTGTGATATTTGGAATTGCAGCGTTTGCCTTTCGGGCAAAAAGTGAGGCTATCATTTCTTACACTTGAATGGAATTCTTAGTATGCAAAGGCAGAAAAGCGAAGCACCATCAGCCGTCTACGACCAACCATGGCTAACAGCTGGAAAGTGGCGAATCGGATAGAGGATACAAAAAATGGAGGTTCTACAGAGAGTTCTGTTAGGAAGCGGATTGGAAGTAAGCCGATAGCGCAGGTATTCACTACCAGAAGCTGATTTCTATGCGGAAAGGACCCTGCCTATAGCTACCATGGAAACAGATGATAACACTAGTGCCCCCCAAACAGTGCACAACCCATATCACTTCTTCAATTCAAATCAGATGGGTGGTTACCGTAAATGCACACATCTATTATTACACCAAAAAAATGTAACATTACTATAGTGTGAAAGAAATTAGGTTTGAGAGAAACTGATGCGGCTAGAGAAAGAGGAGAGAGCAGTGACGGAAGAGAGAATTGTGGATAGGTTAAGTGCGATGGTGTAAAGTATATGTAGGGTAGTGACAGTTGATAATTGTAAAACAGCGCGAACAACGGTAGACAAGAACGAAAAATACACGTGACGAGAGCTCGTCCGTGTCTTCCTCGTTCTTGTCTACCGTTGTTCGCGCTGTTTTACAATTATGAAAGTCAACCAACTTGCCCAACTGAACATTCAGGTAGGCACAGGGGAGTGGGATCACGCTCAATTGCTCTGCCAGGTGTTTTAAGTGCTGTGACAAAATAATAGCGCATAGCAGGCAAACACGCCAATATCTAACACGCCTCTTCTAAGAAGCGATAGGCGAAATGGACTGAGTCCTCCCACTGCCGTAGCGACCTCACCTAACTTTTGGGTTCACCTCTCTTTAAAAAACGGCATTAGGCAGACACGCGACGAACATCTCCAGCTCTCAGGACATAGACATCCTTTGTAGCAATCATTATATTAGGAAGGGATGTCAGCTGAAGGCTGATCTTGAGGGAGGCTAAACAGGGTCGGGGTAAGCGTGTGTGCATGTTTCTTAAATTGGTAACCATAGTATAATGCAAAGTAATTATCGTGGAAAATCTGCACTCTAATCTCGCATTACTGAAACTCCTAAATAGAATAAAAGTTTAAGGAAGAGCATGTGAAAAAAGTGAATTGTCTTAAAAAAAAAACTAATATAGCCATTCCTCGTAAAAAATTGCAAAGCGTAACTGTATTTCACTTTCCTATTACATAATAAGGAAGCTCTGTTGAATATCCTATTGCATGAATTTCAAAGAAGCCATCTATATGCACACAGACAACAGCTTGCAGCAAGATTAGACTTGGCAAGCTTGCATGAAAAAAAATTAGTTGTGGTTTAACTTCGGATAGATTGCGATAGTAGTGGCGGATGCTTCCTTTTACTCCCATATCACGCCCTATCAGTGTAAGGTGCTATATTATGTGGGACACTTAAGCTCATCCTTTAAGAGTACGGCACTAGAGCGTAAGCTACCAGCCCACATATAAATGAGGAGGATTGAATGCTGCTGAACCTAATATGGAGTGAACGCATTAGCTGCCGATTACCCAGCGTTCTTCTTTTCTTTCTTCGCAGTTGTTCCAGGTCAAATGTGACCCTTTCCGGGGTGGCGCGACGGGCCGAATCCTTGCACAGTATTGCTATCGAAATAAAATAACGTGCGTTTTCAAACATGCAAAGTTCCAGGCGGTTTCTTATGCACGCCTGTTTATTACCCTACGCATCGAATCATAGCATGCACGGACAGCAAGAAATGCAATTTGACCAAAACTGCGTGCGTAAATGGCTCTTCTGTGAAGGCATATACTGTTGAAACGCGTTTTTCTCTCATTTTTTGCTTCCTTTGTGTAAATGTGTTCGCCTGACACAAAACAGGCGCCTTTCAGCAATTTATGGCTGGCGACAGCTCCTCCCCGGGTCACCCTCTGCGGGATGCTATGGGAGAGGGGCCAACGCAGGGACGAGCGGACCGCGGACCCCTCCGACCGGAGGGAAAACGAATGCGGGAGGCAGAACGAACGGGGAGCCTAATCGATAAGCATGTCGTTCCAAGCTCTTGCTCCCCTCTTATAGAAGTTGTATTATGCTCTTGCCTGTACTCACCTATATGGGGCTGAAACGTGGAGGCTAACCAAGAGGGTTCTGCTTAAGTTGAGGACAACCCTGAGGGCTATGGATCGAGAAATGGTAGGGGTAACATTAAGAGATAGGAAGCGTGCAGAATGGATCAGAGAAATAACTCAGGTTACCGACTTTCTAGTGGAAATTAAGAAGAAGAAATGGGCATGGGCAGGACATGTAGTGCGAAGAGAGGATAACCGATGGTCGCTTACGGTAACAAACTGGATTCCAAGGGCAGGAAAGCGTAGCAGGGGGCGGCAGAAAGTTAGGTGGGCGGATGAGGTTAAGAAGTTCGCAGGGGTCAAGTAGATGCAGCTAGCACAGAACCGGGTTAAGTGGAGAAATATGAGAGAGGCTTTCGCCCTGCAGTGGGTATAGTCAGGCTGATGATGATGATGATGATGATGATGATGATTGGGTTCTTAATTGTTTCTTGTAAATAAACGAAGTTACAACAGCCCTAACGAATTGAATCAGTTAGAACAGTAAAATTTTGGTGCAAAAAACCGGGAACGGAAATCAGGACTATCGACCGGAGCCAGCGACTAAACGACCAACGACAGCAGCGACATGGATGTTCTGAGGAAAAAGAGAAAGACCATCAGAAGCCAAGCGACGCGGCTGACCAAAGAAACGGACGACATCTTGGGCGCTGAACCACTACCCACCATCGAAAATGAGAGCGTTCTCATCGAACGTTTACAATTGATAAAGCAACAGCTTATCGATGTGGATGCGGCAATCGAACCTACCGTTAAAGAAGATGCAGCAGAAGCTGAATTTGAACAACTCATCGAATATAGCGACAGAGTGACTACCTGCATCTGCCGTCTAAAATTAACAAAAGATGAAGCTGAACACGCAATCAGGTCTCAAGATACCCGGAAGCAAGCTTCAATTGGTACCAGTCCCGCGGCTCAGAAAAGTAGACTTCCGAAGCTGGAACTGGCCAAATTCGACGGCAAACGGAAAAACTGGCAGCCATTGTGGGAACAGTTCGACGTGGCACCTCACAAGAACACAGATCTTTCCAACATAGATCGCCTACATTGCCTAAAGACGCTGCTGACAGGGGAGACCAAGACAGCTATCGCCGGACTGCAAGCATCAGGTGATTGCTACAACGACGCGGTCGACATTTTGAAGCAGCGTTTTGGGATTCAGTAAGCGTTGATTCAGGATCACATGCAAGGCCTGATTGATGTGAAACCTGCGTTATCTTCGAAGAACGTGGCGGCCTTGCGGCGTCTATATGACGATGTACAGGTTCACATGCGTGGACTCAAGGCGCTTGGCATCGACGAAGGTGGCTACCATGCGATGTTGTATCCTGTCCTTCTCCGTGCTCGGCCGAAGGAGTTGATCCTGGGATTTCACCGCTCATATGCCGATGCCCACGATGCGACGGCGTCAACGGTGAACGAAAATTCTGGGTCAACGAGCTCACCATCAGACACTGCACAGGTGACGCCTCTGCAATCTCTGCTGAGGTTCTTCCGCTTAGAGCTGCAGACCCACGAGAGGACGATGGAGGACAGGCCCGACAACACGCACGGTAAGCCTACTTCTCATTTTGATTGGCAAAAGGCTCGGTATCAACGAGGGAACTCTCACCCTTCTTCCGCCTCAGCCCTGCATGTCGCAGCATCCTGCATGGAATGCGTATTCTGCAAATCGAAAGGTCATAACAACCAAGAGTGCCAATCGAAGATGTCGATCAAAGAAAAAAAAACGATATTAACAGCGAAAGGTGGATGCTTTCGGTGCACGAAGCATGGACATCGTTCAAGGCAATGCAGAGTCAATATCAGTGGCAAAAAGTGCAAGCGCAGACATGCGACAGCGTTATGTGACCCTGCAATCAACGAAGTTGAGAACGCACGGTCGGCCAACGAAGGGGTTCAACCAGTAAACCTCATGCTTCAGGATCAGACGACCCCAGTCACCGCACCATCCTGATGCCTACCATGACAGCCCTGAACAAGGGAAGTAAAGCTAGAAAATTTTCCCGAGTTCTCTTTGACAGCGGCCGTATTCATTACAGAAGACTGCTGTTAAAACGTGGTAGCAAATCGCTCGGAACAGAGATACATCGATTGGAGTTTTCGGAGGACAGCAAAAGCTACGCACATTCCGGCGCGTTGAGGTGTGTCTGCTGGCAAAGGGCGATGCCAAAACTCAATTCAAATTTGAAGCCTTAGAAACGCCAACAATATGCGAACAGGCCATTCCTTATCCAGATAAGCGAATTATGGACTCTCCACGAGCTTTCTTTGGCACCGGGTGACGAATGCTGTTATCCCAATACAGCAGGGATCGACGTACTGGTGGGCTCAGATCACTTTTGGGAGTTTCTAACTGGCAAGGTTACGAAATTGGGCGATAGGCTAACAGCGCTCGAAACAGTGTTTGGCTGGGCAATGCAGGGGCAAACGTTTTTCCCTTGCAAAGATATCACTTGCGCCCATGCAGTCTTGCTAAGAACTACGGTTGCAGACCAACAAGTTGGGCCTGTTTTGAGACTTCTGGGAGTTGGAAAGTATTGGAGTCTCCGACACACAGGAAGATACCTCCAACAAGTATCTCTGGGAAGGCTTTACCAAGACCGTAAAGGTTGTTGATCAGCGGTATGAGGTGAAGCTTATTTGGAAGGAGCAAGTCGATCTTCAAGAGAATCGTGCAGTAGCAGAAAAACGATTCCGCTTGCTGGGGAAAAGATTGAGCAGGACGCCTGCTCTAATGAGTGAGTACGATGCCGAAGTGCGACGCTTGGTGACCGAAGGCATAACTGAGATCGTGCCCGATGAGGCCTGTAACGACGGTCAACATATTTACTATACGCCGCACCAGCCTCTACTTCATGAGAGCAGCAGCACGACAAAGTTGAGAATTGTCTTCGACGTGGCGGCTCATGGATTTGGAGCAAAATCTCTTAATGAGAATTTAGAATGCGGACCAAATTTAAATCCAGAGCTTCTTCGGCTGCTGCTGAATTTCCGACGCCATCGAATTGCGCTGGTGGCCGATATGGAGAAGGCATTCCTACAAGTTAAGGTGGCTCCTGAAGACAGAGATTCATTGAGGTTTTTGTGGTATGAAAGCAGCCCCAAGATGGACAAACCGCTCCCCAGAACCGTAGTGTTAAGAATGGCACGCGTGCCATTTGGAGTTACGTCTAGTGCCTGCCTGCTGGCGGCGACGCTGCGACACCAATTTTACAGTGTCAAAGACCAATACCCCGATTCTGCTGGGCTTCTCAAGGGAAGCATTTACGTCAAAGACATTCTGTGTGGCGCTGCCAACGATGAAGAAGCCGCAGAAAGCTACGAGCAGGCCAGCGGCATTTTTGAAGCAGTCTCAATTCGTTTGCATAAATGGGGATCGAACAGTGAGAAGATGAACTCAATTTTCTCGGAAAGTGTCTCGAACGAAAGGCTGCTAGGTCAGCCAGCGGACTTGTTATATGTGCTTGGTCTCACCTGGCAGGCAAACGAAGAGATTCTCACTTTTTCCCTGGACCGGATCATTGAATGCTCCAAGGGAAGGATAAACACCAAGCGCTTAGTACTGCAAACAACAGCACGATTGTACGACCCTCTTGGAATTTTATCCCCATACTCGTTGAGGGCGAAAGCGCTATTTCAAGAGATTTGGAAAGAAAACCTTTCGTGGGACCAACCGCTGCCAGGTCACATATTGGAGAAGTGGATCAAGTGGTGTGAGGACCTTTCGTCACTTACCGATCTCAAGATTCCCCGTACCTACGATGCAAACAACGCAGGAGACCCAGGGCGCAGAACGCTGCATATATTTGCAGACGCAAGCACAAAGCCTTACGGCACCGTAGCCTCCCTTTGCGCCGAAAGCAGCACTGGGCAGTGCACATCCACCTTGGTGACACCGAAATGCCGTGTGGCTCCAGTAAAACCTGCAACACTTGCAAGGCTGGAGCTGATGACTGCATTGCTGGCGTCAAGACTTTGCCAATTTTTGAAAGGCAGTCTCGAAGTCGAGATCACAGCTTGTATCTATGGATGGACTCCATGATCACTCCGAGCTGGATCCGTGGAGATGCGGTAAGGTGGAAGGAATTTGTCAGAAACTGCGTCACTAAGATTCAGCAGAACACGGAAGGCATGACATGGAAGCACTGCCCAGGAAAAACGAACCCTGATGACCTCATGACCAGGGGATTGACAAGCGCGCAACTGTAATACAGCGAGCTCTGGTGGAGCGAGCCACCGTGGATTAGAAGCGCAGCTGAGAAATGGCCAGCCGAACCAAAACCTGCCGACTTCACGGCTGAAGAGCTTGAGAAGAAAAGGGAGGTCGGTGTCTTAAATTGCACCTGCGATCAAGGAGACGACTTGCTGGATCTGAAGAAATTCAGCTCAGCGTCGAGAGTAAACAGAGTAACATGCTGGATTTTCCGATTTGTGCGAAATTTGCGGACTGCTGACAAAACATCAGGCCCTTTAAACGCGGAACAAATTGGACATGCAAAAACATTTTGGCTGAAAATGGCTCAGAGTTCTGCATTCTATGAGGAACTCGAGCGCACGAAGAAAGGCAACTGCCTCCCGACCGACTCATCCTTGAAGATTTCACGCTCTGGACAGATCAAAACGGGCTACTGAGAATACAAGGGCGGATCTGCTCAGCGAACACAACGCACGATGAGCGGCACCCAATTGTGCTTCCCAGGCAGCATCGATACCCATCTCTGTTGGTGCACCAAGCCCATCGACAGCTGCCCCACGCAGGCGCCAGGGACACACTCGTGCAGTTTCGAGAGAAGTACTGGATTGTGCGCGGCCGTCAGCTGGTGAAAAGTGTGGTGAGGTCGTGAGTGGTGTGTAGGCGGTATAGCGCTTCTCATTTCGATGCACCGACAGGGCTCCTTCCACCTGATCGAACGTTTTAAGCAGACCCGTTCCAGGTTGGGGGCCTGGATTTCGCCGGACCCCTCATGGTGAAGGAGAACAGTCGGACGCTGAAGTCATATATTGTTCTGTTTACATAGGCTCTGACGGGGGGCCGTGCATCTTGAACTTCTTGTGGACATGAGTACTGAGCGCCTAACCCAGGCGTTCCGACGATTTGTGTCGCGAAGGGGCTTGTGCCGAATCATTTACTCCGACAATGCTCTTTCGTTTAAACGAGCCTCGAAAGATATGGGAATTTTGTGGAAGCTCCTGCGACACCCTGACACACAGGACCATTTCGCCAATTCAGGGGTGGGTTCTACGAGAGGCTAGTCAGTAGCGAGAAAACTGCGCTGAGACAAGCGATCGGACCTCACTGCCTGGACGCTATTGAGTTGTCAACCGTTTTGGCTGAAGTAGAGGCAGTGATAAATTCCAGACCCCTCATGTACACTTACGAGGACCCTAAGGAAGGCGCCCCACTGACACCGCCTAGCTTCCTAACTGGAAGACGCTTAACTGCTCTGCCTTCGCCCGAAACATGAGCCATTCGAGAGTTTTAGAAAAGGGAGCCCCAAGCTTTCGGGCCCCCAAGGAGCTTGGGGCATCGAAATGCGCATGCGCAGAACGTAAGGGGCCGCTTGTGGTCTCGGGTTAACGCTAGGGGCGGCCCCTATTTTTCGGAAATAGCGTTCGCCCCAAGCCGCCGTTGGGTCGCTTGGGTTACGCAACATGGCGGCGTTCGGCCAAGCGGTGGCCGCTCACCTCGGCACACATTCGTCGTCACCGCTCTATGGTGTCACGTGTTCGTGGAAAACGACAGGCCAACGAAGCTTATGCTATGTCTCATCATGCCCGCACAGCCAAATTTTAGCGATAAAACCAACTATATTTTCAGATTGCTTGCGGATTTACCGAGCTGCTAAGCTTAGCAAGTTCGCCTCCTTTGGTTGGCATGGGGACCAGACAGCGGAGAGCGCGGAAGGTTCAAATGAGGTTTCCCGCTCTCGGCCTGGTTTGACAATTGGCCGATTTCGTCTTGTATGACGAAAACGGTTTATATAACCGGTAGTCTTAAGATAGTTTTTGCACAATAATAGTACTTTTTGATGAATAAGATAGCGTTGTTGGCTGTTATATATTAAAATGCTTTTCTTTGGCTACCGTCGTGGCGCTGCACTCGACGAACGCAAGCCCGGCTCCGGTGCGTCGGGAAAACCCCTATTCTAAAACTCGCCGCTCGTCTAGCACGTTGCGCTGCCGCGCGCTATTTCCTTGTGGGCCCCAAGCCTTGGGTCCCCCTATTCTAAAACTCCCTATTGAGACGTCCGCGGCATCGCTGCGTGCGCTCTGGAAGAAAAGAGGCCAGATCTCGAACTTGTTTTGGCAGGTATGGCAGAGAGAATACTTGGGGAAGCTGGGCTCTGCGTACGCCTCTAAGCGGACCAATTCCGCGAATGCTCGAGTTGGAGAGGTTGTTTTGGTCCGAGAGAACCGGCCGCGACTGCTCTAGAAGAGCGGGATCATCGCTGCCATCAATCCCGGGCGCGACGGAAAAGTTCGCTCTTGGGAAGTCAGGATGTCGCAGGGGAAAACGATACGACGCCCCATTCCGCTACTGTATCCATTAGAACTGTTTGAAAACGAAGAATGAGCGAGCTGATTCGGCGGGGCAGTGTTGAAACTTGTGTTTGTCTCTCTTTTTTTGGTCCCTTTGTGTAGATGTGTTCGCCTGACACAAAACAGGCGCCTTTCAGCAATTTATGGCCGGCGACAGCTCCTCCCCGGGTGACCCTCTGCGGGATGCTATGGGTGAGGGGCCAACGCAGGGACAAGCGGACCGCGGACCCCTCCGACCGAAGGGAAAAAGAATGCGGGAGGCAGAACGAACTGGGAGCCCCATCGATAAGTATATCTTTCCAAGCTCTTGCTCCCCTCTTAAAGGAGTTGTATTTGGTTCTTAATTTTTTGTTGTAAATAAGCGAAGTTACGTAAAACTACAACATCCTTAATGAATTGAATAAGTTACAACATACACTGCACGTATATGCATAGAGTAAACTAGTACCTGAAAAGTAAAAACTAGTGACTTATTGTTGTCAGTTTCTAGAAATGTCAGTAAGAAAATTGCACGATGCGGTGGGGTGATTGGTTCAAGCTCGGGATAGCCTCCATTTTCTTTTCAGCTTATTGCAATTACCAACGGCATTTAGATGTACTGCTTACACTAACTTTGTAAAGGTGGCATGGCCATTTTAGAGGAAGTTATAACACTTGACCAAAACAAATATTGTTATCGAAGCAAGTGAATATTACCTCATTGCTTTTTGCATTTGTTCGTGAGACACTAAGAGCAATTTTGAAGGAAATGTCATGCTCAAAAATGTTAATTTTTTGCACCTTGCATAGTTGCAGCTGGACAAGCGGCTAAAGCAGGAGAGTGTAACACAGCTCTGTCTGTCGCGCTGCAACTATGGGCGATTTCCAGCAACTCGCCCAACAACTTCCTGTTCCTTGAAACATGTCTTTTATGGCCGGCAGATTTTTTGCTTTGTTGGGGCTTCTGGCATTGCAAGTAATGTCCCCTCTTTCGTTCATGAGTGGCTCTTATTCTTAAACCGTATGACGAAAAAGAGAACGTACTTACCTCTAAACCCTTTTTGCCGGTTTTCAATTAAGACGTAGCATTCCCTATTATTGTCGACGAACAGGACCTTGTAGTGCGTTCTTGGACCTCCTTGGAATGTATTGAGAGAAAACATTGACAGCTGAAATATTCAATAACTCGCGATGTGCCGAAAAATATTTACGGATAGATGCAGTCAATGACGTATAATCACAAAGTTGCTGTCAGTGAGAAATATTCTGCAAGAATCATTTCTGCATATTGCGAAGTTCAAGCGCACCACATCCCTGTCAGTCCATTTTGCAGCTACAAGCTGAGCTAAGATGGAAAGGAACAAATGCAGCCTATTAAGACACTGTGACACGAAATAGATGTAAACAAAACACAAGTGCCGATCATTTCTAAAAAAGAAGTCAGTATTTATGCAGCACAAAAATGGAATCGGCAAAAAACGTCCTTGCCAGCAATGTTCTGACTGATCGATAAATAAATAAACATAAATTTGCTCTGTCACTAGGGTGCAATGAAAGCATTTTCTAAAGACCCTATGAGAAAAGATGAGTCTGTTCAAGAAGATTTGATAGGATCTTCATATTATTGTATTAAAAATAGTCGGAAGCTATTTTTATGGCAAGTGGGGCTGGGGAAACCATCATAAAGCCTGCATCAGTCCCCGATGGGGCATACTTGAACAAGCCTCATTTGGGCTGGCCCTTCTTCCTTCTGCATGGATCCCATAGCGAGGCTGCTCGGGCTAATGCAGAACACATTCTTGAATCCAGACCAAAAGGGTCTCTTGTCAGATACTGGAGGGCAATCCAACCTCTTTATTTTAAAGCTCTCATAGAACCGAAATGAGGCCACCCACATTAAATCTCTGTACGACCTACATCGGCCGTAGTAAAGCAAGAAAACCGTCAAGGCCGCATGCTGCCCCACTCGGCTCCTTGTAGGTTACTTGAGGGCAGGTGGAATATGAATAAGAGCTCAATTTGAGAAAGCCCGCATGAAGCCCAAATGACGCAGCCCTAGCTAAATCGCTTTAGGTCCCACATCGACCGCGACGGGGCTGGAAGGTGGATGTGCCCGCAAAATCGGTCCCGTGTGCGGAATTTGAACGCACGTGGAATACGCAACTGGGCTCTAGGTTCTAAAATAACACCGAGACCAATTGAGGCTGCCCGCACAAAACCGCGTTAAGTTATAGCGCCCGCCGACGCTATAAAGCGGAGGAGCTGAGATCAGCGCTACCAGCCCGTGTTAGAGGAAAATAAAGATGTGCAGCGCGTGGTTGGAGCGCAAGCACGGCAGGAGCAGTTCAGACGAGCGGGGCTCGGACGACTTGTCACTGTCGTTCGGGCTACAGCTCCGCCTTGGCACCCCAGCGGCTGTTCCCATTGGCGCCTTTTGGCGGGAACATGGCACCGCTTCAACGGCCGCGCTCGCGCGACCCTCCGAGCGGGGCCTAAAGAGAGACCCCTCCGAGACATCGCAAGGTGCGTACGCAACTGTTCTTGTCTGCCGGCCTTTGTCCGCGCAGACCAGTGTGTACTCGAGTTCGTCTGCTCCGGGTCGTACCTGAGAGCGCAGCTCGAGCCTGTCGATCGCGATCCAACGATCCGCGACAGGCGTACCTTGCGGTGGTTGCCCACTCTCTCTCAAAGGAACCCTTTGGTCACTGCGAGAGAGAGATCACAGCACGCCCTTGCGTCCTTGCTGCGCGCACTCC
>JAJIZL010015453.1:21374-50934 GCA_023969395.1 Amblyomma maculatum
TCACTTGTATGTAACCTCTAGCAACCAAGTACGTCTATTTACTTATGCCATATATATATATATATATAGCATCTCCTTAACCTGTGTCTGAATCGCTTCACCTTTCTTCTTTGAGACGCGGTACGGCTGCTGGCGTATAGGGCGGGCATCGTCGGGCGTAATTATGCGTTGCTTCACAAAAGGCGTTTGCCGAATTTTTGATGAGGTCGCGAAACACGCCCTGTATTTTAGGAGGCGAAAACGGAGTTCGCGCTGCTTTGTTTCCGAAAGATCTGTACGAATATCATGATGGTCAAGGGATCGGGGCACATTTTCAACTGCACCGAACGTAAAACATTCAGAGATGTCTGCTAAGCGGTCGGCGAATGCGATTGCAGTAGCGCGGAAAAGATGACGGGGTTCTTTCGTTAAGTTAGTCACCCGGAGCTCAGATTGGCCGTTACGGAGGTGGATGGGACTCCGCGCCGAGGTGATGCCGTGGATGAGCCAAAGGTACGGATTGCCCTCAGCGACCGCCGTTCCTTCACTATAGTTCGTCGCAGGTAACAGTCACAAAAACACTGGAACGTGGCTAAATAGAAACGCTTTCGGCGGCAATTCGAAGGATGGCGCGGCAGTACTGGCGATTCAAGGTGTCAGTATCACCGGCTTTCACAGTCGAAAGTGTCACGTTACGCTTCCGGAGATCGATGATGGTTCCATACTCCCGAAGAAAATCTACACCAAGGATACAGTCGCGGGAGTAGTCATGTAGCACGAGGCAGCTGACAACAGACGTGGAGTTGCGAATTTGGGTTCTCACTGTGCACTGACCGCTCGGAGTCATGACATGTCCGTCGTCGGTGCGAATCTGCGTGCGAAAACAGACGTCATGCGCCGCTAGCTTCCCACATAAAATCGAAAAATCAGCGCCAGTGTCTACCAGAGCTCTAATTGTATAGCCATCGAGGACCACAGGTATATCCAGCGAGAATCTACATGTGTACGAACTGTCGTTGCGGCCGTCCTGTCGCGGTTGCTCACAGGGTAGGGTTGTTTGAGGGTCTTCCTCGGGAAGATTGCAAGCGGCCTCGCCCCAGGAGGTCGCTGTCTTTAGTTTTCCCGACGCGGACTAGGTGACCGTCGCTGCGCCATCCAGCAGGAGCTAGGCTGTGACGATGGTCGACGTGGAGACGAAGAGCGTTACGGTCGCTGGGAAGTTGGCACCAGGCGCTGCTGGGATAGGTAGTCCTCAATCTCATGAGGTCATTGGCTGAGTGGAGGGTGACGCATGTTAATGGGAAATCCGTGCAGTCCGAGGTCTCGATAGGGGCACTGGCGATACAGATGACCTGGTTCCCCGCCATAGAAGAACAGACGCTGGCGATTTTGGGCGCGCCACAGGTCCGTCTTCCGCTGGGGTTGTCGTCGGTTGTCCATGTACGACTCAATGTGTGCAGAATAGAGTGAGCCTTGATCGGGCGGCTGTAATGGCGTCGTAGTAGGCGCAGGGCGTCGCGACATATATGCATACGGTGGATGATGGTACTCAGCGAGAAAATGTGGCGGATCAGCAGGTGATGCCGAAGGCCTCAACGCTTGAAGCGCTTCGCGAACAATGCCAGCTATAGAGCCGACCATCGGCTGGGGTGCACCAAAAAACGCCTGGAGCTCTTCACGTAAAACAGAGCGGATGATGTCCCGACGATTCTGGGTGGCCCCGATGGCCGAAAGCGGATCCGCAACCGAAGCGGTGCGTACCGGTCTGTCGTAGGTGGTAGATAACTGCTGGAGCATCCGCTCTATTGTGACAGCTTCCGCAAGAAACCCGGCAACCGTGCTCGGTGGATTACGCATGAGACCAGCAAATAGTTGTTCTTTAACGCCGTGCATAAGGTGGCGTACCTTTTTGTCTTCAGACATGGCGGGGTCTGATCGTCGGAAGAGCCGGGTCATGTCCTCCACATGTGTTTACAGTATCATTCGGCATGTGCATACGAGACTGTAAGGCCCTTTCTGCACATTCTCGCCTATCCGCGCTGGTATAGGTCTCAAGGATGCGTGGGTAGAACTCGCGCCATGGTGTTAGTGTGGTTTCTCGGTTCTCGTACCACGTACGAGCGACATCTTCCAGGCTGAAGAAGACGATTGTAAGCTTGGTCATGTCGTCCCACTGATTGAATGAGGCGACCCGTTCAAACTGGACGAGCCAGTCTTCAACGTCTTCGCTTTGACTACCGTGGAAGGGGTGAGGCGGTCGTGGGTTCTGCAAAGTGTAGGTAACTGAACCTTGCATGGTAAGTCGAGGGGCGGTTGTGTGCTGAACTCCAACGGCCCGTGCTCACGGGGCAGGCCTTGATTCCTCTGGCTACCACGGTGCACAGGGGTGTCGACTGGCACAGAAGTTGAGTGCTGGGCGCACGGAGGTGTGCGGGACATTTACTGGGATCGATACGCGGCTCCGCCACCAAAATATGTCACGGACAATAGGGCTAGACGTGCCTAAAAAGACATGGACAAACTGTACCAACAGCCAGCGTTCCGTACAGAGCGCGCGAGCAGACTTCAGGGTCTTATTCTCCCAGGCGCCACCTAAGATTCTCGGGAACACCAGGTGGCTGTATATATATATATATATTGCTACGTTTACAGATTACATTACTAATTTCTGTGATTATCCAAGTAAACATTAAAAAAAAGAGACATAAAGTACCATCCCCAACGCTTTCCTTGGCCTCGCCGACTGTTGGCTTCTTTCCTTCATCTATTATAACGAGCACCCTCATTTCCCCTTGATATATATATATATATATATTGCTACGTGGTGGCATGACAAGCGATGGAAGACGGTGACACAACAGAAACAGAACGACGTGATGACATGACGATGAAATATGCTTTTAATGGCCAGTGGTCCTGGCGCGAGCACTCCGCCTTCGTAGCATGACCCGGGGTCACCAAGCATGATGCACGATGTGACAAATGAACGCAGGCTGGAGACACGGAGGGTAAAATGCTTGCTACCACAATGAATGCCAGATGAGATGATTGCTTGCCTCGGCGAAGCAGGTTCAATGTTCACCGTTAGCCGAAGGTCAAGGCCCCTGGACACGTCGGACGGCTTGGGCGGGAGTGTTGTCTTCGCTCGTGTGGTCGTGAGGTGGTTGGTCGGATAGGATTTAGGCTCTGCCTGGTCGTCCTGCGTTGTGATCAGGGCTGGGGATGAGACTGTGGGGAGAGCGGCTGGTCGGGTCTGTCCAGAAAGGCTGGACGGAGCTGTGCGGCGATCTCCATGGGCTTTCGGTTGACTGTCACGGCAGATGTCGTCAATGCTCCAATGCGATGGTGGGGATGACCCGCACTTTAACCAAATGTTACGTTGTGGCATGTCAAGCGATGGAACGCGGCGTCACAACCGAAGCAGAACGATGTGGTGACATGATTAGGAAATATGCTTTCAATGGCCAGCGAGCATAGCGCGAGCACTCCGCCCCGCGCAACTGCCCGCTTTGTCGTCTTCGTAGCAATATATATACTAACTTGCGCATGGACCGATGCCAAAATAACCTTGATGGTGTCACTGTGTACTTAAATGGTCATCTACCTGACTTTAGAGATTGTTTTTCTGCTGAAGGCGCATCGGTTTTTTTTTACCTGCTGCACCGCCTTATCACAGGGAACAGCGGCCTTCAGAGAATGTCATTGGTGTACTGGGAACACAAAATATGCCGTAACGTTTCATTCTCGGGGTCTATGGTCGTTTACCGCGCGAGAGGCTAATAAACCTGAATATGTCTCATCATATTGCCATAATTTCTGTAATGCAGGAATACTTCCTAGCGAGCAGGGCCTTATCAATATTCCTTTATAGCTAAAATTGTGTCGATAGAAATACCCTACCAGGTACAATTTTGGCTGAGTCGTTGTCGAAGACCAAAAAATAATAAATATGTTCTGTGCAGCACTGGGAGATCCTATATATATATCTTGAGCAATATGGTATAGCAGGTCAGCCTGTGTGCTTTAGCATACCAGATATAATGTTGTGAGTAGCAGGCTACTTTATACCTGCTTCCTTTTTACATTTAGGGAAGGTGCTCCCTGTGTGCTCTAGGCTGAGCCTCATTGCTGTTTCTTTATTTTCCTAAAAAATACCCTGTCCTGTGCTTTTGGAATCAAATAGTTTGTGCCTCGTAGCCATAATCTTAGTTTTGCTTGGTATTCTTAGTTTCTTGTGATGTGATTTCGGCATTGCCAACATCATTTTCCTTCTGTAGTGTACACCTGCTCTTACATCCCCTATTTTTTGGCCTTATGTGTAATTCTACTCGCCACTATATCATCCCCTGCACCAATAAGGCATTGAAATAATATAAATATTCTAACTGAAGTTATAGCTTATATCTATGCGCAATATCATGCAACGGTACATGAGTGGCGGTTGATTAGAGCTAACATGTCCAGTAAAACGTTGATTCTGAAGATCATTTTTGATTATTTTTGGGTATGTACGGTTAGACTATTAGTTAATTTATTTAGAAGCGTGTGCAAGAAGCAACAATAACACCTCCTGCAGATATTTAGTGACAGTTTATTTCTTTGCAGTTGGCTCCTGGAAGGCTAATGATTATAGCAAATTAGCTGGTACCGAAAAATTCCAAGCTTTCAATCGGTGTTAGCCCTTCTTTTATTAATGTGGCTGCTTACAACATTATGCAGCAGGAATGTTAGATGATGTGAAATATGTATTTATTAGATGGTCTGAACGTCTAGCGCTGCCAGTATTTCAGGCCCAGCAGGGTCGAATTGCCAGCCGCAGGACACAGCTTCAGCGAGAGATGGGCGCCGGAGACCAGCGATGGTGATGGCGATGCCGCAGCGTTTTCTGTTCTTTGTCTTCTTTACAATTCCCCCACGTGAAGAAGTCGCCATCGTGGCGACTCAGGGAGAAGAGACGACCAGAGGGTTGTAATATGGCTGGAGGCAGCTAACGTGGACAACCTCGCGGCCGCGACGGCGGTGGTCGAAAGAAGGGGTGACTGGCTCGATGACGTAGTTCACAGCGAATGTGCGGCAGGAACGCATAGCCAAACGAAGCTGTCGGCCAGGAACGTGGGAGCAGGGGTATCGCTATCATGCTGATCTTTGCGATAGCCTTGAGTGAGGTAAACGTGCGAGCTAGCTGACGGCATTCGTCGGCTTTCTGTACAATATCTGACAAAGCACTGTACTCAGAGGCATCTGGATGGTATGGCAAAATTGTGTCCAGAGTACAAGGTGATTCACGGCCGTATAATAGAAAGAAGGGCGAAAAACCAGTTGTTGCTTGGGTGGCAGTGTTGTACGCGAAAGTTACGAATGGCAGTACCTGGTCCCAGTTGGAGCTTCCAGATTCAGATCTAACATGCATTGCAAGCATGTCCCCAAGCGTACGATTAAAGCGCTCCGTGAGGCCGTTTGTTTGCGGGTGGTACGCAGTTGTAGCCCGATGTATCGATTTGCAAGACGACTGGAGCTCTTGGACTACTTCGGAAAGAAAGACACGACCTCTATCACTAAGTAGCTCGCGAGGGACGCCGTGTCGAAGAATGAAGTGGTGCAGAAGAAAATGGGCTATCTCTCGGGCTGTCGCCGCGGGAAGTGCAGCAGTCTCGGCGTAACGGGTCAGGTGGTCGACAACGACGATAACCCATCGATTACCAGCGGCACAGCATGGTAGGGGACCATAAAGGTTGATTCCCACGCGATCAAACGGGCGAGCTGGGCACGGTAAAGGCTGGAGAGGACCAGCGGGGTGGCGAGAAATCTTGAGTTGTTGGCAGGCGGTACAAGAGCGAATGTAGCGCCGTACGAAATTGTACATTCCCTGCCAGTAGTACCTCTGACGAATTCGATCATAGGTTTTCAGGACGCCGGCATGAGCGCTTTGCGGGTCAATGTGATGGTGGGCGCAAACCTCGGAGCGGAGGTGGCGCGGAATGACAAGAACCCACGTTCTGCCGTCTGAGTTGTGGTTCCTTCGGTAGAGAAGGCCGTACCGAATGGTGAAATGGGAGGCCTGTCGGCGGAGTGCCCGATGATGAGTAGCCGCGGAAGTAGTGCCAAGGATATCTAGCAGGTTAGAAACTCAAGGATCTTGTCGTTGCTCGAAAGGCATATCCTCAATGGTGAGTGCTGGCGTCTCAGTTTGAAGCTCTGTAGGTGCAGTAGGGTCGTAATATCGAAGGATTGGCGGTGACGTCAGAACATTGCTCAGTGTCGCGTATGCATCATCGCAGGCTGGTAACCAAGAGGAGAGGTTAGGGGTGCCTTTCAAGAGCTGTGTAAGGGGGGCTATGATGGTTGCGAAACTGCGAACAAAACGACGAAAGTGCGAGCAGAGGCCCACGGAACTTCGCAGTTGTTTGAAAGTGGTCGGTTTCGGAAAGTCAGCGACGGCGTGCCGCTTCTTGGCATCAGGCACAACTCCATCTTTGCACACAACATGTCCGAGTATTGTGAGCTTGGGGGCACCGAAGCGGCAGTTTTTGAGGTTCAGTTGAAGACCAGCGCGGGTTAGGCAAGTGAAGACCTGGCGAAGTCGAGTCAGGTGGGTCGGGAAGTCGGTTGAAAAGACGAAGATATCATCGAGGTAGCATAAACAGATTGTCCATTTCAGGCCGCGCAGTACAGTGTCCATCATTCTTTCAAATGTGGCTGGGGCGTTACAGAGTCCGAATGGCATAACAATAAATTAGTATAATCCGTCTGGAGTAATAAAGGCGGTCTTAGCACGATCCGCCTCTGCCATAGGCACTTGCCAATACCCGGAGCCTAAATCGAGTGAGGAAAAGAATTCTGCGCCTTGCAAGCAGTCTAGGGCATCGTCGATTCGTGGGAGGGGGTACACATCACAACGAGTAATTTTGTTGAGGCGGCGATAATCAAAACAAAATCGTATGGAGCCATCCTTCTTTTTAACTAGGACCACAGGAGAAGACCATGGGCTACAGGATTCTCCAATTACTCCGCGTTGCAGCATGTCATCGACTTGTTGGGCAATAACACGGCGCTCAGTCGGGGACACACGATATGGCCGCCGCTGATGGAGAGGTGGATGAGCGCCATTGTCGATGAGGTGAGAAACGGTCATCGTGCGGCCCAAGGAAGATTGCGGGATGTCGACGGAAGAGCTGAATTGGTGTAGAAGGTCAAGAAGTTGCTCGCGGTGGCGCGGCTTTAGAGCGCTGTCCACAGAATGGCCAAAAAGGTCCCGCTGTAGCGGATCGGAAGCCACACGAGTTGTGGTCAAGGCGTCAACTTGGCAAACAGGGAATGAATCATCATCAAAGGCGAACAGAAGGTCCACGGGCTCGATGCGGCCAAGGCACTCCCTTTCGATCAACATATCGGGAGACGCAAGAGGATTGGCTACCAGAAGTGTGCTAGTGCCGCTGTTCATGTCAAGGACGGCAAATGGCAGCGGTAAGTGGCGGCGGCGGCAGACAACGTCAGAGGGCACAAAGAGGACTGTCGCGGCGGTAGTAAAAGAGGCAGTGAGGGGAACCAGAACAGCGCCAACGGGTGGGATGGTTGTGTCATGAGCTACGATGAGTTTGGCCGCAAAACGAGAACGCGGCTCGTGGAGCAGGGCATCAGATGGCGCATCACTCGATTCAATGAGTTCTACTTGAGGACTGGCGCAGTCAATGATATCATGATGCTGGGACAGGAAATCCCAGACGAGAATAGCGTCATGAGAACATGTGGCGAGAACGACGAGGGAGGAAGTCCGGAGAATCAGGGGGTGCTGTTGGAGGACCCGATGGGACTGGGAACTGGGGCGCCAAATAAGGTGGTACAGGCCGTGCAGCAAATGCCATATTTATTCGGCGCCGGCAGTAGCGTGTAGTGTGCCCAGGGATGCCGCAGTGGTAGCAAATAGGCCTGTTGTCTGAAGTGCACCATGGAGATCGTGCCTGAAGCAAGGGGGGAGCAAATGCTGTTGGTGCCGACCGCATGGGGGCGAAGCAAAGGTATATGCTGGCTCAGGAGATGGACTTGAAGTGACTTCGGCATACTTGCGACGCACTACTTGAGGAGGAGCCGGCGCGAATGCTGGAGCGTAGCTCAGTGGCGCAACGCCGGACGGTGAAATTGTGGGCGTGGGGAACGGCATCGAGGGTGCGACCGGAGTTGATTGAGGAACAGGATTAGAAACGACTTCAGACACATGCTGCTGGATTGCACGGCGAAGCTCCGGAATAAGGCCAGTTGGTGACGCAGTTGTCGAGCGACCTTCTGGCGTACAAAAGCCTTGATGTCTTCAGAGAGGCTAGATGAATCCCTCTCCACGGCTAGTCCAACGAGTGATGCTTGAGCCTGGCGAACCAAAACACGCTCCTTCCGGAGCTCGTCGTAGCTTTGACAGAGGTCGTAGATTTCCTTGACTGTAGTGGGGCCTTTCGCTATGAGCATGTTTAAAGCGCCGTCATCAATTCCTGTGAGCACATGACGTGTCTTAACGGCCTCGGTCATGGTCGGGTCAACACGATGACACAGATCAACAATGTCCTCAATGTAACTGGTGAATGTTTCACCGGGCAGCTGCAGTCGCGACCGAAGACGCTATTCCGCGCGGAATTTTCGGACGGCGGGGCGGCCAAAGACATCAGAAAATTTGGTTTTGAAGTCTGACCAGGTGGCTAAGTCTGACTCGTGTTTTCGAAACCACAGATTAGCGACGTCGCTCAAGTAAAAGATGACATTATTGAGCTTACGATTGTCGTCCCAGTCATAGTCACGGCTGACCCGTTCGTAAATGGTCAGCCAATCGTCGACGTCGTCATCGCTGCTCCACTGAAGGTAGCGGGGTCCCGTTGACGAAGCGCACCTGTGCATGTGACGGGCGGAGGTAGGTGCAATGAATTCGGCTCCGTCATTGAGGTAGTCAACGTTCTGCAGCAAAGTTCCAAGGCGAGATGGGTACAGGAAACCTCCTATTGACTTCCACCAAGTGAAATGTGGATTTAATAGATGGTCTGAACGTCTAGCGCTGCCAGTAATTAAGGCACAGCAGGGTCGAATTGCCAGCCGCAGGACACAGCTTCAGCGCGAGAGATGGGCGCCGGAGACCAGCGATGGTGATGGCGATGCCGGAGCGTTTTCTGTTCTTTGCCTTCTTTACAGATGATTGGTATACGTTAGTGAGATAGAAGGTAAAACAAAACGGGAGTGAATATGTCAACGGAACAACAAATCTATGAGTACCTGAAAACTATTCTGATGCCGCATATGAGAACTATTAATTTGGAGTCGTGCTACCCATAAAAGCACAGATTACGTGTTCTTTTAAGCTGCCTTCTCAGATATATTCATTCCCTACCTGGCTATGGTACGAAACGAGTTTTGTTAAGTCTAGGATAATGTGAATGTGAACTTGTAAATGCTAGCAAATTAATAATAACAAATAAAAATGAGAGGGTCTTAGATATCTTTGAATGGCGAAAGCTTACCCTTCCTGTCCTATAATTGGCGTCTCATCATTTGACTAAGTTGCAACAATTCAAGTCATCGTTTTAGGCATTGGTTGACTCCTAGTTATGATGAGTCATGCCATAACATTGTATTCATTGGCGCTCAGAGCTAGTGATGTTTACAGATTTCAATTAGTTACGGTGATTACTGATTCTCGTTTGACATATTAGTCGTTTTGTAGTCATTAGCAGTTATGAATTGTAATGCCTAGTGATTTTACTTATTTCCAAAGCGTTGATGTCATTACAATTATAGCATAACATAGTAGTCATTACAAGTATTTTTGTCATTAGTATTCATCAATATTAGCCAATAGCGTTAGTTATTAACTCTATCAATGTCAACAGTAATTATTCATTATCTAATGCCATCAATTGTTTTCATTCTTAATCTCCCTCCTCAAACGTCCGCTATTTCCGTCTGACACATCAGCGCACAAATTAAACGCAAAGCACACGCGCACAAAGTTTCGCTGCATGACCCTGAAAGGCTCTCGCCGTAAAACATTGTGAAGAACCGGTGTGAGAGGAAATGAGGCAGGACGAAGAAGAAAGAAAAACCACGTTTGGAGAAAAGAAGAAAGAAGATGAGAACGTGAACGTGGAGGGTGGCTCGAGGAACGCGAGGCACGAGGAGAGAACAGGCGAGCTGCGGAGCCGATCGTTTGTCCACGGAGCTCGGAGCTGTGCGTGTTCTATTAGGCCTGACCCGGGTATCCAGACCCGGGACCTGCATGCTGCATTCTGTCCTAGTCCTCTTGCTGTCCCAGGTGATCGGACCAGGGAGTAATACAGCTTCAGCTCATCGCCGCTGCTGTAACGGCAGCTGTTCAGTGGCACGAAGGTTCGGCGCCGTGCTAGACCCAGACACGTCGGGGAGAGCCGACTTATCGGCTGTGGAATGGCAATTCGAAGCCTGGTGCCTTCACTGGGCCCCGTCCGATGGCCTAGCCTTCCGCTGGGCTTATTGAGGCCTTTGTGACCACCTGGAATGTGACTACCCAGAACGCCTGCATCAGCTTTACTCACCCAAAGAACTGGTGACTCTTGAAAATTTTAAGTTTACTCTTCGTCTTACTTGCTCGTCATAGTATCGTGCCATCTATGTGTGTAGATAAAATCATTCGTCGCTAAAGTGGTTGGTCTGGTCATGTATTTCAGTTGGTGTAATTGAATAAGCCACAGAACAACTTGGCCAGTAGATCTGAAGAGAAGACCCTCACAATTTTGGCGTCCACGTCAGAGCCAGGCCGGCCAAGCCTCATTTTCCCGCGACTATAGATCGGAGAAAAATGAGTGCACCAGAGTTGCTCGCGGTAGAGGAATGTTTAGGTTTGCAGGGAGTTGAGTTGCGCGAATGGGTACAGAAAGAATTGGAAAAGGCAAGAGAAGACCGAGCTACAGAACGCGGAGAGCTGCAGAACGTGAAGCGAAAGCTGCTGAACATGAAAGAGCGAAGCAGCACTTGGAGCAAGAAAGCCAGAATTTGAATTTGCGGGTTCGAGTACGATTTACGGAATTGGGAGAAAACGTTACTAGTGTTGGCGGTGCTGAGCGCGGTACCGTACCGGCTCTGGCTTTCCCAATTAGTCCTCGCGGATTGATTCCACTGTTTAATGAGGAAAGAGACCATTTGGACGCGTATCCGAAGCGTTTTGAACACGTCACCGTTGGTCATGGCTGGGCGAAAGAGAAACGGGCCACAGCTTTGAGCCTGAGCATCGGCGGATAAGCTCTCAGAGTTTTTGGACGACTGTCTTCTGAGGACTAAGTGAATTACGAGGAAGCGAAACTCTATAAAATGAAATAATAGCTCTATGAAAGTCATTAATAGAATACACTATACTGTCAAAAGAGCTGGATATACGCCAAAAATGAGATAACATCTCCCACATTGTGATTCAAACCCATCATTACTGTTTGCGTTAAACAGGTACCTCAAATACACTTTTGAATAAAGCAATGTAACTATGGCAAGCCGTTGTTGGTCTGATAAGGTGGCCGAACTCTATCGAAGTGTCGTTTTTTTTCTTCTTTATATGTACTTTCTCCAGAGCATTAAATCCTTCTTCGACGTTCATGAGAATTACAAAACTCAAAAGTATCTAGATATTTGTTTCTTCCTACCTTCTAAAAGAGGTCATTACGCCTTTGTAAATGCTTTTTTTTAAGTGAGGACAGCCCCTTTTTTTTGATGTGACACTATATATTTCCTAATCTCAAACGCCGACATTTATTGTCGTTTATAGTACAAAAACTTACGTCACCGGCTCCTAACAGTTGTTGCGCCAGTAGAAAGTAGAATTTCAAAAACCGTCAACTTTTCATGCATCTCTAAATAATACATTAATAAACCATGCGCAATAGGCGCCTCCTAAGCAGCCTCTTAGTCTATGCTAAAATTAATTTTTGCGTTCAGAGTCACAACCGGGCGCATAATGCAGTAAATGCCAGCTATACCTGTCCTTTTTTTTTCCATATATTCATTTCATATTCCTTAATATCCGGGTAAATTTTGATTATTGAGAGGAGTGGTAAAATGTATATTGTTTATTTTTAGATGAATGAAAAGAAAAAAAAAACAAATATATGAATAACTAACATCAAACGAAACGACTGACAGAACCTAGTTTGATGATGCAAGTAGCATAATTTGTTACTTTTGGTAACATAGCATTTGTAACATAAGTTGCAGGGGATATGGCCCGAAAAAAAATGTGCTATTGGCATATTATTGGCCATTTTTCATGGTCATTTCTTGTATGATTGCGCAGAATAATATAACGCTTCAAAATGTGGTTTTATCATACGTTGAATTTGGGCTACTCTATTCGGAGGAGAACCATAAGGACATGAAGAGCATTTAAACTGTATTTACCAAATCATATGTACTCACATCAAGAGCGTTATGCCTGTCCTTGAAGCGAGGGTCGTCTTCGAAATTAATGGTTAAAACGCTGCGGGTTGCCACCAGCATGTATGTGATGCTTACGCAGAGCCACATTATGTGTCTTGCGTCTCTGTCGGAGATAACACAGACTTGCCCTGTCTTAATCTCGGACTTTTATTTGCAACAAGAGCAGGCTCTTGACGAATCAACATAAGGAAATTTCAATTATTCGCAGGCTCTTTCTAATTATGTATCACTCTATGGCAACAAAGTATTGTGTTTTCAAACTATTTTGTGCAGAATTAATTTCAGCTTTTCTGCAAAACTTTTGCCCAAGAAGTGCACTTCGTTTGGCAATATTATGTAAATAGCTCGAAATGTTAGTGCGGAGCGATTTTTCGCAACGTCTTTTTTCCTGATTGGGCAACTAAATCGGGAGAGCAGTTTTGCTGTGTACTCCAAAAAAATATCAAAATTTACCCGAATATTATGAAGTAATGTTTATTCAACGCCAATTGTATTCTTATAAAAATATGTGCATAACTTACAGATATTGACGAGAAACCTTCAAAACTGTTTTTGTTGTTTTTTAACAGCCGCCGGCGTACGGCCTTATCACTTATTCTGGATCGCGTATCAGTTCTGTATTCTTTGTTAATGCTCGATGTCACGAGTCGCACCTTTTTCAGTTTCATTGTAGCGTAAGATGCACCGAGATCTTTCTCGAACATTCCGGCCGCTCGTGTGTCTTTCTACAAAGTTCCAGCTTGCGCTGGTAGCTGTTTACGACATTATTTAGATTGTTCTGAGCAGCCTTTAAATTGAGCGTTGGCGAGTGTGACGGGCATTCTTTGTTCGACGATCGACGATCACGTTTGTTGCTATTGCCGCCGCCGAGTTGCTTAGTTTTCTTGCGGGTGCAAGTCAGCCCAATAAAGAGCTAATTTCAGTACCATAGAGTCTTCTTTTGGTGTCAACGGCCTTGCCACCACTACGTAACATCTGGTGGAGGTGTTGCCTTTTTCCTTCAAGCGAAGACCTTGGGCCTGTTCCTGTCCCCCTGGAAGACCAGCCTACAGGTCACGCAGCCAGCCGCCGACTCCAAGGCCTACAACCCGAACATGGTCTGCTGCCTGACACCATTCGATCTCGGAAGGCATCGACGCTGACAATGGCCAAGCCTACAGCACCGGTTGTATTCGTCCAACCCCGTGAGCCCCCTGCTTCCATGGACGACCGGATGAAGGTGCAGAAGACTGGATGGACCTTTTCGACCGTGTGGCAGAATTCAACGGCTGGAACGACACTGCGAGACTCAGCAAGGTCTACTTTGGTCTTCAAGGACAAGCCCGAGTTTGTTTCGAAAATCACAAGACTACTTATAAGTATTGCGAGATATTTAAAGCACCGTTTTTGGTGGCCTTTGAAAGTTCTGTTCGAAAAGAAAGAGCTCAGGGCCTCCTCTGATTAAGAGTTGAACTCTCTATCGAGCCAGTTCTGGCGTATGTTGAGTAGATGAAGCGCCTCTTTCGCCGCGCCGACCCTAACAAGACCGAAGGTGAGAGAGTCAAATTTTTAATGCAAGGCGTTAAAGAGCCGCGTTTTGCAGGTCTTGTGCAAAATTCGTCAAAAACTGTGGTGGAATTTGACACAGAAGCGTCTACCAACGAGAAGACGTTGGATAACCGGATGCGCCATTACGAACGACCACTTCAACCGGACTACTCTGCGATGGAGATGCCACTATCCCAGCGCATCTACAAGCGGAGAGAACATTCGGGAGCTCATCAGGGAGATTGTGCGAGAGGAGCTCCGCCAATTGCTGCCATTATCCAAACAACCCCAGGTGGCGACGCTCGTGGACGTCATCTGTGAAGAAGTCCAGCAGGCGGTGGGCATTCCTGAACCGACGGCTGCGACTATTCCAGCACAAGAGGCAGCAGCGATGAACTACGCTGCTACATTACGTCGCCCTGCGCCCCGACGCGATGACTTTTCGAGCCCTCGCCGCAACCGTCCTGTTCCTGAAACCCGCCCCTTGGCCCCCACTGGCCAAGCCTACCAACGACCCCCAAGCCCGAGGAAGTGCGACGCCTGGAGAACAGCAAACAACCGGCCATTATTCTCTCACTGCGGTGAGGCCGGCCACATTCTGCGGCACTGCCCGTACCGACGAATCAGTCTCCGCGGATTTGCAGGCGACGCTCCACGACCACGCCGAGGAGAACGACCGCAAGAAATCGACAACTATCTCCGTAGCGGTGAGATTGCGCCACCAAGCTCTCGGTTCAAATCTCCATCGCCAAACAGGGCCCGCTTTGCGTCGCCAGGCCGCAACTCTAATGAGAGTGTGCACGGAAGGTCCCCAAGCCCGCTCAGGTAAAACTAAATAAAGCAACCTTTGGAGTGCAGGTTGCTTCATGGTGAAACCACAAAGATCCTCTATCGCCAACGATGAGTGACGACGACGCAGTCATGAAATCGCGTATCCACAAGACGACAACGCCGACGAGATCGCGGCCAGACTTCAAGTTGACATCGCCGCCCAGCGACGTTATGACGGTGTGCCCCAGCTGCGACCTCAGCACAAGACGGAGCAGAGATCGGGCATCGAAGCCAACGTGCAGTACTTGGACGCGAACAAGCGACCTTGAGGTTGCTGTCGACGGACGCACGGTTACCGCCCTGGTGGACACCGGTGCCGACTACTCTGTCATCAGTGGAGCTTTCGCCACCCAGCTCAAGAAAGTGACGACCACTTGGACGGCCCGCTAATCCGCACCGCAGGTTGCAACCTGATTACTCCATCGGGACGATGTACTGCAAAAAACTGTAAATGGGCGTACTTACCTCACCAGCTTCGTGGTCTTCGAGCAGTCCTCCCGAGACGTGGTTTTAGGCATGGACTTCCTAAATAAATATAGGTCTATCATCGACCTACGATCCAAGCTAATCAAGCTCTCTGTAGACAAAGCCATACATGCTACGACGACTCCGATGGAACACGTCGCTATAAGTGTCATCGAGGGAGAATTGACCGTGCCGCCCCGATCAAGCGTCGCCGTCAGCGTAGGTATTGCAGACATCGAAACCACTGAAGGCGTCGTCGAAGGAAATATCCAGTGTCTTTTGGAACGGGGTGTCGGCATGGCAAGAGGTATCGAGAAATTCCGGAGAGGACAAGCTCAGGTGCTGGTAATAAAGTTCACCGAAGAATACCGGCATCCTAACATAGCCAAGACGATCGCTTTTCTCGACGAATTAATGGACCTCAAGGACGTATTCGTCCTGAACGACCAACCACTGGAAGACACACCGGACCAATTCCGTCAGCCCACATTTGACATCAACCCGGCAGTGACACACAGAAGGAAAGACCAGATCCTCAGTCTTCTTTCCCCGTGCTTCTCGTCATCATCGAAGGTACGACAAACACCACTGGCCAAACACCGCATTATAACGGACGAACACGCCCGACCTCTGCGCCAAAGTCCCTATCGTGTATCGCCGCGAGAACGCCAGGCCATACACGATCAATTTGAGGAAATGCTACGCGATGACGTAATCCAGCCATCGAAGAGCCTCTGGGCGGCACCAATCGTTTTGGTGAAGAAAGAAGACAGCACACTTCGCATCTTCGTTGATTACCGCCGCTCGAATAGCGTAGCTAAGAAGGATGTCTACCCGCCTCCCCGCATCGACGATACCCTCGACCGGCTCTGCAATGCAAGGTACTTCTCATGGATGGACCTGAAGAGCGGACATTGGCAAATTGAGGTCGACGAAAGAGATAGCAAGAAGACTGCATTAATCACACCGGATGGTCTTTTTGAGTGCAAGGTGATGCCATTTGGCCTCTGCTCCGCACCAACCACATTTCAACGAGTAATGTACACAGTCCTGGCAAGACTGAAGTGGCAAATTTGTTTAATATATTAGGACGACGTTGTCATCTTCTCGTGAAACTTTGAAGACCACCTAAAACGACTGCAGACAGTGCTAGAAGCCATCAAGCCATCGGGATTAACGCTAAAAGCAGAGACGTGCCACTTCGCCTACGAAGAACTGAGGTTCGTAGGTCCCATGTCACATCGTTATTAAGGATGGTGTTCACCCAGACCCGGAGAAAACAGCTGCAATCACAAAATTCCCACCACCTGCCAACAAGAAAGCTGTGCGCTGATTCCTTGGGTTGTGCGCTTATTATCAGCGATTTGTCAGAAACTTTAGCGCATTGCCGAACCGTTGACGCAGCTTACAAAGGCTGATGTACCTTTTAAATATGAAGCGCCGCAAGGAGAAGCCTTCGACGAACTTAAGCGCCGCCTGCAGTGCCCTCCTGTACTTGGCCACTTTTATGAAAACGCCGAGACTGAAATTCACACCGACTCGAGCAGTGTGGGCCTAGAAGCCGCTCTCGGTATATGGCATTTAAATTTGACATTCATGCTACAAAATCATGTCATATATCTTTCTTATCTTGCGTCGAGTATAAGCGCGCTGTACGAATGCCAGGCGGTGCATGTTATTTTTTCATTCTAGTTTTCTTTGATTTACAATATATAAATCCAGGAAATGCAAGCAAAAGGTTGTTTCCCACCTGACAATGACCCCTCTTTCTAAACTTGACATTCCTAAAATTTACATTGATTGGTTTACTGTAATAAGGAATTTGAAGCTCATTAAAATTGAGATCTGCGCTGTAAAGTCATCATGAATCATTTGATAGCTGTTATTGAGTATGACTGCACTGCAATAAGTGCAGTCTTAATCCATTAGAATAAAAAATAGGTTGTGAATAACAAGCTATAAGTCAGTCTTATGACACTGAGATAAAATTTCGTCAATAATAATCATTGACCACACCTTGCAGTATTGTACTTTGTAAAGCGCTGATTGATGCAACATGGAATATGGCTAAGATTGTAGTATTGAATAAGACTTTTTATAAAGTTTTACAAGTTTCACATAATACTTAGGCTACATTGTAAAGTGGTGCGTCTTGCTATGTTGCACATGATTACGAGTCATGACTCGTGGTTAAGACTATGTCGTATCACTACACATAATGTTGCACACACTCAAATCCTTCAAATCTGCTGCTTTGTAATACGCTGCTTTCTAAAGTGCTTATCTAGGGTATGTTGCATTATTACTACTAATCATGTCTCAAGACGTAATAGAACGCTAGCTTTCATTATTCATGACAATATGCAGTCTCGTACAAGCGATACGACATCGTACACTAGCCTACTATAAATCAGAGCAGCTCTTCCACTGATGAGTGGTGTGTTTTTTCATTAGGTCACAACACTTCGCCCACTAACATATCCCCAAGTTAGAACTCCTAATATCTCCAGTAACAAACAAGAAAATGCAAGGCACATCATTGGTTCGCATATTCTCTGCTTCCAAGGAGATAGTTGGCAAGCGCTAAGGAGAAAATGTATTGGATGTCATAACGCCGCTCAACTGGCAACAATGGCCTTTAGAGGGCAGCCGCTAGTGTCTCTTCAAGGCTGCTACCAACACAAGCCGGTCGCGTCGTAAATTTTAAGCTCCCTAGGCCCCAGAAACAGAAACAAAAACAACCAAAAACAATAAGAATGGATGATAAGCAACCCAATTGTCTCGAAGCGTGCAGAAATCTAAGTGGAGTGGAAGCATTACGGCTCCTTTGAACTCGTCGGGTGCAGCATCAAGACGCAAGCGTTGCGTGAGGCAGGAAAAACAGCTAAAATGCACACAATGCGATGTTCAGGGCGCGAGGAAGGAGAAAAACAGAAAATACGGCAAAAATGACACAAAGGGAAACAATGGCCAGGAAAAACATAAACATCACTTTGACAGCAGCCAATCCAGCGTTCTCGATGAATGAACGCGATAAGCCTAAAACTACCCGAGCAGAAAAAGAAAACACAACCTTATTTTAAATGGAGAGTCACTTAATGGTAGAGTGTAGAAATCAACACAAATCATCATAGCATAATCAGACAACACAGGTCAACTCTCAACATAAGGAAGTGTTCAGTGACAATGCAAACAAAGATAATAAGTAATGTTTAGTAGAAATGACAGTACCAGTGATTACCAGTACTGGTATACATGTGCACTGGCGCCACAGCCACCACTGTTCACCGTAAGCTATCAAGAAAAGATTTAAGTAAGAAGACCCTTTCACCCCAGTAATATCCACAGCTATCTGAGAAGAAGCAGAGTGATACTTGAAATGGGGAACATTTACAAATTTTATCTCGCAGACATCGGCAATCTTGGACTCGTTAATGACATTGTGTTGTGTTCTCGTTCAGTGGCAAGAAGGCGTTGAGCGGGTGATTGCTTACGCCAGCCGCACCCTGTCTCGTTCTGAAGCGAATGATTCTACTACCAAAAAGGAGTGCCTCGCAGTTGTGTGGGCGGCAACAAAATGTCGGCCATATTTGCATGGTCGGCCGTTTAGAGCGGTAAGCGACCACCACTCACTCTGTTCGTTAGCGACCCTTAAAGATCCTTTAGGCCGGTTAGCCCGCTGGATTCTCCGCTTACAGGAGTTCGACGTCACTATTGTGTACAAGTCCGGCAAGAAGCACAGTGACGCTGACTGCCTATCCCGAGACCCTATCCCGTGTTCTTCAATTGAAACAGATGACTCCGTTTTTCGAGGCGCTCTGTCGACGCCAGATCTCGCTCAACAGCAGCGAGAGGACACCCAACTGAGGCCCCTTATCGATTACCTCGAAGTAACCACTTCATCACCTCCTCGCCTTTTCACGCATGGCCTGTCGTCGTTCGGCTTGCGTGACAGCGTCCTCTACTATAAAACCTAAGCTTCCAAAGAGATTCAGTATCTGCTGGTTGTCCCAACGTCGCCCCGTACCGACGTTTTGCAGGCATGCCACGACGAGCTTTCTGCCGGACATCTCGGTTTTTCTCGCACCTTGGCACGAGTACGAGAAAGTACTACTGGCCAAGCTTACCGCTATGGTTCAGCTCTATGTTAGGACGTGCCATGATTGCCAACGTCGGAAGATACCACCATTCAAGCCGGGTGGCCTGCTGCAGACTATTGTTCCTCCGCTAGTACCTTTTCACCAAGTTGGCATGGACTTTCTCGGGCCATTTCCTGCGTCATTATTGGGCAACCGGTACATTATAGTCGGCACAGATCATCTAACCGGCTATTGTGAGACGAAAGCTCTTCCCAGCGGCACGTCTACCTATATTGCGAACCTTTTCATCTTTAATCCAGTCCTTCGTCACGGTTTCCCTGCGATCGTTTAACTGACAGAGGCATGGCATTTACTTCGGCTCTAACCCAGGAAGTGAGGCGGCTCAGTGGCACTTGTTATCGCAGAACAGCAGCTTACCACCCTCAGCCGTTTGGCCTAACTGAGCGACTCAATAAGACCATCGCGGATATGCTTTCTATGTACGTCGACGAAGACCATAAGAACTGGGACCAGATACTACCATATGCAACGTTTGCGTATAACACTGCAGTCCAGGAAACGACCCGCTTCACACCGTTTCTTTTGGTGCATGGTGTCACCCGTTAATAATTAGGGGTATTATTAACGATGCGCCCTTAATGGGCGCACACTCCCAGACACCCTTAGAGTGAGTGGGGATAGCTGTTCCGGTCGCTAAGGAGATGCCCTCGACCTGCGTGGCAAGCTCAGCCGGAATTCAGCTACCTAGTAGTGACAGAAGGGGGTGGCCGTTTGGTGCCCAGCTGTCGCCGGTTCAAACCAGAGTAAGGATCGGAGTCAGAAGTAACAAACAAAACACAATTTATGTACAGCAAGAGACGATACAAAGGAATACACAAGATCACTTCAAATACACAGACGAGAGGTTCACAGAATACAAACGCTAAGCATGCAACTACAGAATGATTCAATAGCACAGAGGTTTTCCAACAGATCAAACACGAGAGAGTTACATAAACAAACACAAAATTGTTCACCGGGCACTGTTGCAGTCCGACGCCTCAAGAGTCACGATGTGGCCGCCATACGAGACGAGCGCCGCTCCCTTGTAGGTCCGTGGGCTTGCCAGCAGCGGGTGATCCCCGGGAGTCCAGCCGGAGCACAGGCGAGCACGTCGCAAAACACTGACGAACTGACTGACTGACTCAACAAGCGGCGCGGTCGCTTTAAATAGGGAGCGCCGCGTCTGTTTGTTAACATGCGCCAAAGCTAGCGCGCACACACACATAGCTTCGCTGGTTATAGCTCCCTCTTCTCCTCCCGTCGAGTTGCGCGTCGTCATTGGTTAGGTCCCATAGAAGATGCTGGAATTCTCTGGCTGATTCCAGTCCGATGAACCACCGTCCTTCCCGGGCAATGGGAAAGAGGGTGACGACAACGCGTACAAAGCTACGCGCTCTCCCGCGCGGGGAAGGGGGCTTTTTTTCTACATGCTTTCCACGCGACGCCGCGCGGGCCTCGCGCCGTGCCGGCTTGATGAAAATGTGCGCCGATTTCGCGACACATGGTCGCGAAGCTGTCACCATGCTGGACGCAATGCTACTGCCAGAGTTTGCCCACCTATCGATTTCCAGTGCCAACCAATTCGTGCAGCATGCCGAGGCCGCTCGCCAGCTGGCTAGACTCAGAGTCCGGACACGGCTTATAAAGATGCCCGACGTTATAACCTTGTCACAGGAAGATTATATACAAGCCTGGCGATCTGTTTTTTGGTGTGGACACCTGTTCGCCAGCGGGGTCGCTTCGAAAAGATCCGCGCAGCTACTTCGGCCCGTAAGAAGTACAACGCAAACTAAGCGACGTCACCTACGAAGTGACCCCGCAAGGAACTGTTCCCTCATCCCGACGGCAAGCATAATCGGAAGCCATACATGACGCCAGGATGAAGCCCTTCTACTGCCGCTAGGTCAAGCTACATGTGTTGTTTTTTGCTTCCTTTAACTCCTTGATGTGAACGTGGCATCCTCGCCGACTGCGGTTATCCTCGACCTCGCCAATCGGCATCGGGACGATGCATTTTCCACCGGGAGGGCAATGCCACAATGTTATCTTACGGCGCCGCCATGTGGCGAGCTCGGGAGACTGGCACGCGCTCGTCTTCTTCGCTCTCGGTGCTCGCCCGCGAGTCGGTTCCGTGCCTTATCTTACCGGTGCTTTTGCTTAGTTGTGAGTAAATCTGCTTAACCAGTTCCACTGCTTCTGTGACAATACTGTGGGCATGAGCAGAACGGTTGAAAAATACGCGATGGTAGCGCAAAATGTTTTGGGCGCTTGGTAGCAATTTCCGGCTCTAAGTATTATCTGGCCAGGAACAGAATTATTGAAAACCATAATTAATGGTGGCTATGGCCGAACATTCGGGGGTGCATATTTGCGCAAGACTGCGATGTGATGCGCGATAGTATAATGATGACATCTTGCAAATTTTACTTTTATTTATAATATATGTATATGACAACGTAACTAGAATATCCAAAACTCAAATAACCATTGTGTGTATACTATATTTTAGGGATGTACTAAAGTAAAGCAGAGAAATAAAAAAATTTGGCTGTAGAAATCTCCAACTGGGAACTTATTTAAGAAATAAGATATGAAGAAAAAATTATTTCATCAGAATTTATTTGTTTCTTTTTGGTGTGGCATTTCTTAAGGTGCATATATGTACCAGAAAAATTTGTAAAAGAACAGATCTAAAAAGTTCCACAATTTTCACGCTCCAAAAATGTCTATATAGAAATGTGCAGAATGTAACAGACCAGTGCTAAAAAATGCAGTTTCACCACGCATACATCATGAAAATACATGACCTTTGCAGAGGTACGGCCAGTTTTTACGGCATGCACATGCGCAATATACTAAGAAGTCATCAGATATCCCTCATACAAAGACAAAGTTTTATTGGTGCATCCACATCCCCTGCAAAGATGTATATATAATATAACATATATGTCATACGCGAAACTAAAGTAGGGAAAATTAACAGAATAAAACAGCACAATACAGAGCAACTTCTGCATTCATGAAAATGTTTGTCTACTACATCCAATGGCATGGTCTCATTTAATGGCTTCATAAAAGCACTTACACTGAAATAGCTTAGGTTTTTGAACAACCCAAAACTCGCTTTCTTTGTCCAGTAACAATAGCTGAGAAACAAAAGGATTATACCAAAATTTTCAATACATCTAAACAGGATGAACAGATCACAGCGTATATTCATTGCATATGGGAAATAAAATCAATACTTTCCTGTTTGCTATAATATGCATACATTGCCGACAGATATATCGCATTACGAAGCTACTTCTGCTTGTTCACAAAATTTTCAATCCGAAACAGCCAATAGCATGTGTCTGTCTCCTTTAGTAGGTTCAAACTTTAAAACATTACCTGCATCGAAAACCGCGTTTGCTGAGCAATCTATCTGAAGAACTCTCAGAAACAATAGTATAATGCCAACGTTTTTTTTACTTAAAAATTAAATTAACAAAACAAAGCATATATAAATTGCACATGACATAAACGTTACGTCCGATATAACAAAATACACACATTTGCATTAGAATGCTCGAAAATGTGGCGATGGTAGCGTTCTTAAGTCTGGCTTCCTGGTACTGCTGGGTGTGGGTGATTTTGCTCCCTTGATACTGACAGTGTCTGGATCAAGTTGAGTGTTTTTCATGTTCCTTTCATCCTTTATGATTTCTTCCCTACCAGGCCACGAGACAGCTAGTGTTCTATAAGAGACCGACACATATTTTTGCATGGACAGATCTTTCACTTTCATTTTATCTGCTGATGTTCGCTTCAGCTTGATGCCTGAGCATCCCTTCGTGGGTGAACCTTTTATGGCGACTCCACTGGTTGTGGCTACATTTGCTGGAACGACGTTTTCGGTTTCGCTGAACAGAGAAAGTATGTGCTGAAGCACTGCTTGATCGTGCACATAGTAAAAAGAAGAAAACACACCGGCGCACTTAGCTCTGATCTGCGAGTTTATGTGGCGTGTGGTTTGTTGCGAAGCCCTGGGTTAATCTTATATACAGCTCTGGGCAGCAACCTTCATCAGCATCAACTGATACTACCGGCTGCTCGCCTTCTTTTGGTGAGTCAGCTTCACAGTTCGTTTTCGGTAAGGTCCCATTTGAGGTATTGTGGGCTGTTAAATGGGATCCGTCTCTATAGGCTGCATGAAGGATAGAAAATGTCCGCTCGTCAATGAGCGAAAATAGTGCACCAAAAATTTGCATGGTAATTTTGACTTTCTGAAGTACAAGCAGGAACAGCTAGAGAGGTTGAAATCCACTTCATAGAAGCCACCCACTGCCCGTTCAGATTTGGCTCGAAAGTGCCTTCCTTGTTTCCAGCTGTCACTTGTTCGAAACTATATTCTGACGCCCGGCTTAAACGCCCTATTATATGTTTTATGATAGGAGGCAGCCAACCATGGATGTAACTGCATGGGTAGATTTTTCATATTAAAGGCGGTAGCTCTATGAATAGCTTATGTTTCTGTGAATGAGCTGTGTCTTTTCTAGGGGGAAATATTTTTCCACTAGTGCTTGAAGAACGCTTTTGAAGCTCTTGCGACCGTTGTTACCTGAGAAGCAGGTTTTCAATGTCTAGTTTTAAGACATCGTGCCGTATTCGTTTCGAATTTAATGTCTAAAAGATGCATCTTCAGCAACATTTCCAGTACAGAAAGCCAATTTGACAAATATATGCTTGGAGCTTTTTGTTCGGTTTCAAGAGAGGGGACTGCTTTATATTATTGAGTGCCATGTTTAGTTCATCTTCAGTTGTGCTAGACGAGACCTGCCTCAGCAGTTTCTTCACAGCATTATTGCCCTCCATTTCATTTTCTTTTTTATCGTGCCGCGAAACCTTCAAATCAGTATTTGTTGTTTTTTAACAGCCGCCGGCAAACCGGCTTATCACTCTGATTCTGGACCGCGTATCAGTTCCGTAGTCTTTGTTTGTTAATGCTGGATGTCGCGAGTCACACCTTTATCAGTTTCTTTGTCGCGCGAGATGCGCTGAGATCTGTCTCGAAGATTCCGACCACTCGGGTGTCTTTCCACAATGTTTCAGCCCGTGCTGGAAGCTGTTTTCGACGTTATCTAGATTGTTCTGTGCAGCCTTTAAATTGAGCGTTGCCGAGTGTGACGAGCATTCTTTGTCCCACGACCGACGAGCACGTTTGTTGCTATCGCCGCCGCCGAGTTGCTTAGTTATTTTGTGGGCGCAAGTTAGCCCCAAAAGTTATTTCAGTACCATCACGCCTGTGTTTTCTTTTGGCGTGTACGGCCTTGTCGCCACTACGTGACAATCGTCAACCGTCTGTTCCACGCCTGCTCCCGGTGAAATGAACACAAACAGTGCGACTCGAGGGAAATGCGGCAGCTAGTGCAGCAATCTCTGCCTGGATGTAATTCTACCTCGAATATTTTGGATTAGGATGCGGATTTCACTTTTAAATACTTGCAGAGCTTCTTGAATGCACTTTGCTGTCTCAAATTAAACTACAAATGCACCAGCAACAGCAAAATTGCTGGCTGTCTAAAAACATTGGAAGGGAGTAATATATAATTTTTTAAGTTGCATCAAAGCACACTGCATTATTACAATATTTAAGCATAAGCTTTTGCATGGATTCTGTTTGAATGCAGAGCAGCAGAATTTCTTCACACTCTTTTCCCACAGTGTGAAGAACATCTGCATCAGCTGCCAATTGCTGCTCGATACCCTCTAGTGGACCCGGCTCAGTTGGATTGTTCTGATAGGCACAAAAACAAACGCTTTGTTGTTGGCGCCTTGTTTCGTAGCTGCTCCAAATACGCGGCAACACTTTCTTGGTCGAGCAAGTTCATCCATAACTTCTTATAGCCCTTTTGATACGATTTTTATATCGGTTTGTGTAGGATAGAATTCCCTACGTGTAGATGAAGGGCTCTGCTTATTGGCGAACAGTATACCTCTAACATCGAATTTCAAGCAATTTTACGCTGTTGTGACCGAGGTACTACCCTTCTGTGCAAGCTGCGTGATTTTTGGGACGTCTGTATCAGCAGGCAGAGCATAGCCTGCGCACTCAACGTCAATGTCATGATTGCAGTGGCTTGATTTGTCAGACATGCTGACATAAAAGTGCTGCTGGCAAGTCATTGGTTTCCCATTGGCCTCCTCATGAAGTACCGCCTTGAGTTGGGACAGTAGCTCCTTTTAAGCAGCTTCAAGCTTCCGCTTGCTGCATTTTTGTGGCAGGTTTAGCTAAAATGAAATTTAAAGCCAGATGGAATATAAACATAAACCATGCAGAATTTTTTCACGGCAGCATTATAACATAGCTAGGTTTACAATATTTATTAATATAAGATGATAACAAAAATTGCAAAAAAAATGGTTAGGAACAACTCATACCTTTTCCTAACATAAACATGGTGACTATGGTAGAAAATATGACAATATATTCATTAGTGTCTGGCACTTTCTCGCTTGCAGTTCTCAAACAACTGCTTATTTTTATTTTTGAAAAATAATAGCTTTTTGAGTTCTGATCAATTAAGCACTTTGTCATCTGCTTTTTGTGTTGTCCTGTTGGTCTCAGACAAAACTTTTTGCTTGGCTATGCATTTTATTTCATGTTTGAATACCCACATAACGATTGCTAAAACACATCTGCGTTAATTTTTCAGGGAAGGAGACATCGTTCTCGCGAGCATAAGTAAAAAAAATTCTGTGGGCTCTATGTATTCATCTTTTGTGATGCATATCTATGAATTGATTTGTTCATACATATCTTCAACGTAATAAGATTGATATGGCTGCAATAGGAAAGGTAGAGGGTAAGACTGCGCTTCATGTCTCGCGGTATAGTTTTGGAGGGCTATTGGCTCGATCTGTATGAAGTTTGCGTATGCAAATTAAAGCAGGGGTCTAGCTAATCAGTACATTACAAACTCTAATGTTTTGGTGAGCCCATGCACAGCCCTATATTAGCATAGACACATGATGGCGACATTTCTCAGAATTTACTGACACCAGTCTACAGCCATAATATAGCATAAACATGCTACAGCGATATTTCTCAGAAATAATTGACACCCTTGTAGGCGGCGATGAGGTGCTTATATACGCCAGCGCACGCACACACGCACGCATGAGAAAAAGCAGGGGAGAACTGTAAAGAGGCAAGGTATATTACCATGAAATATTTTCAATTCAAGCTACAGCTGGAAAAGCGCATGTAGTTCCGTTATATCTATTTGCATGCCGCGAAATGTGCACATAATCCTGAAATTTCTATTTACGTGCCTGTTTCTCCTTGACTCTTAGACCTTCTAAGTTCTCTTCCGAAGAGGCAGCCTTTTATAAGGCTTTGGATCACCTCTCCATCGATGTAAATGTGTCCTCCCGCACAATGACTACTGACTATAAACCTCCCCGCCACAACAACAAAAACGAAACTCACACTACATATCACGTACGAGACATGCACCCATGATGAATCGTATGCACCAACCTTTTTAAGCCCAAGAGTGCTCGTTTGGAACGATATGTTAATAGAGGCGCGGTCTCGTTCATTTTCCACGAACGTCCGGTAAAATGACGAATACCCTGTCCACATGTCTCCCTGCTTCATCAGATTCAACTAATGACTTCTTAGAATATCTTCTTCGCATGCCGTTGACGTGTCGCATGCCATGGCGAGAAAGAAAAGTGCTAGACGCATCTCCGTCGCTATAGCAACGCGGAGCATGCGGAGCGATCAGGGGTGGTGAGATCAAGTGCGGTAAAGGTCTCCCCACTCCAGCTGCGCCATCACTAGACGCCTCGCGCATGCGCAAAGCTGCACCTGTTTGAGGCACGCGAACCGGCGAAACTGTGGACAATGTGGGCTCGCTACAAAATATGAAACATGATCTTGACCTGGTTAGGTGTAGATGTGCACAATTTCGTGGCGTACACTCAAACGTATAAGGCTCACGTCATTCCCAAATCCTAATTTACGAGCCGTGAGGGTCATGGAGGTTTTGTCCTTGAACAATCTCGAAGGTCGAAACTAGATACTGGGTCTTTCCTTTCTTATAAATCAACGTGCAATAAACAAGAAAAAATATCATAGCATGATCATGACCTGGTTAAATGTAGGTATCCACAATCGCTGAGAAACACAGAAGGCTGCTAATGAAAACGGAATTTCGCTGGCGTGAATGTTCGCTGACATGATACTCTGCATGGGGTGGGAGGATTAGGAAATAAAGATTGAATAAGGGCTAGGAAAGAGTGCGATCATTGAATATGGATGGATGAGGTTTTGGATACGACCGAAGTCCAGTAGTTTCCTGTTATATCAGGCTGATCAAGCGGGGGGGTGACGCCAATATCGAACGCGCAGCTACGCCACGGACTCAGAAAGCGGCAAGTTCAAACCAAGACGAACATTACGGATCACCAGAGTCTCTTTCTAATCGAAACATAAGAAAAGCCTGCCGCTGAACAAAGAGCTTTACCATGTGTAACTGTGCTTCAGGTTTCGCTTGACACTGAGTTAAACCGAAGTTTATATATAAACCACTTATAATTTCTTTCCTTCTCTATTTTTCCTCTCTCCACACGAGGCAGCGGTTGTGGCTAAGGAACACAGCGAATAGCAGGCCCATGTATTTTCTTTCCGTTTTTTTATTACAGTCGCAACAACGACACCAACAACATCGCAAACCACACGTACGCCTCTCCATTTCGCCTCCATCGAAACGCAGCCGCCGGTGGTCGGGGTTGATCTCCGATGACGAAAAATTGTTAAAATGGTTTCGAAGAAAGCAAATGCGATAAATTGTTAAATTCGCTTAGAGGAAAGGAACGGAAAGTGTTTCTGTCTCACGTCTTGGTAGTCATCTCTACCTCTTCGTAAGGGAAAGCCGGGAAGTGAGACTCAAAGAAGAACGAGAGGACGATGTGTGATAGCAGAGAGCTGCGGAATACATTCGACCACCTGGGGATCATTAACGTGCACGAATATTGCACAGCACAAGGAAACCTTTGCGTTTCACCTCCATAAAAACGTGGCCGCAGCGGTCGGTATCGAACCCGACTACTCCTGTTCAGTAGCCGTGCGCTTCAATCGCTGAGCCATCGTGGCGAGTATGGCGAGCAAACCAGTAGCAGTAACAGACGAGAGTGGTACAAAACGAATAGTCGTTACATGCTAAACTTGAGAAACTGAATTTAGAACCTAGGAGTGAAACTTAAACGTGTTACAAATTAGTTCGGAACCACCAGCCAATGCTCTTCAATCGAAGGCCTATCTGTAGTGAGCTCAAATTCCACAATGCTTCACTGCACAACGAAAGACGACACAAGACACTGAAGCAGAGTAATTTATGCCTTCATAAAGTTAACCTTAACACGGTCTAAGAGTATGGTGCCGGATTTCTCTTATGCATCGTTAGTCTTTCACGAACTGTAATGACGTTGTGTTTATATTTCATGCCAGACTGAAAATACATCATCATTAAGTAGAGGTGCCACCTGCCAGTTCTCACAAGTGTTACAGAATATATTATGCTCTCTTCTTGTGAAAACACAATGACTTAAAGCGTGGCGCGAGCACTTTAGGCACATGTTTCTTGGTTTCGATTTCTCCGTCCGATTGCAAACGAGTATTGGGAAAGTTCATTTTTATCTCTTTTCCAAAAAGTTGATTTGATTTGCGTAGCTGCTTGTTGCTCTCTGGCCTTAATGCGAGTCTTTCAAGTTCAGACGTTTGGTAACGCGGTGTTCGAACCAAAGCAGCAGCGCGCAGCTAGGGTGTCTGTGCGCGAACGAAAAGAGCAGGCGCACTTTTTGTGAGCAGGCTGCATTTAGCCACTCAGAACTGCAGAACGTTTTCAGCTTGCAGGGGTTGCCTCCACAGAGTATTGTCGCACGCTTTTCATTCTTTTCTTGTTTTTATTCATTTTGTTATTCAATATCGACAAAACAAGTTTTTTCCCATTTTGGAAATTTTTGTCGAAAAACTTTGCCCCTGAAATGGATGAAAATACGTCATTGTCTATGTTGAGGAATAAATGAAAATTCAGCTAGGCAGACAGCCATTACTAACGGCAAGAAGAAAGCCATCAACGTTGTTGTGACTGTCGTGACGCTGGGGCTACGTCGACCCGGCCTTCACTTGGTAGCGT
>JAJIZL010015453.1:55934-69616 GCA_023969395.1 Amblyomma maculatum
TTTTTAAGTACAGGTATTTAAATACTTTAGCTGCTCATCTGTTACTGTCTAATTTCCTCAGGCGTTCCTCATATATTATTTTATTCTGAGCTTCCGTACTTCGAAAGATGCCCAGCCCATATCTTCCTGTACCGCCTCATTTGTTGTTTTCCCCGTGGGCACCTAGTGCTTATCGCCCAACGGCTCTCTGATTTATTTCTAATGTAGACTGTACCTCTGATATTAGGCATAAAACCGCATTTCCGAAAGTAAGCCCGGGCACCATATCCAAATGCCCCTCAAAACCTTATACCTATTGTATCCCCACAATGCCCTATGATCCATTATCCCGGCATTTCTTCGCCCTTTGGCCTTGATTGCTCATGCTTTCCAATGTATGCCAATCCTTCGTTTAACCATACCCCCAGATATTTATATTCTACTAATCTGGGTATTTTATGGCCTTGTATGTTAAGACCCTGATCAGTTGAGCCGTTGAAAATCATCAGATCCGACTTAACTGTACTAAACCTGAAGCCTAGAGCGTTCACTTCGTCTCCGCAATACTTAATTAGAGTCTGCAATTCTTCCAGACACTAAGCTAGCAGCACAATATCGTCTGCATACATCAAACCGGGGACGCGCTGATCAGCCGCCTTTCCACCTAATCTATATGACAGGTTAAAACCTAGGTTACTGTTTTGTATCCTCGGTTTCAGGTTTATCTTATAATGCATGAACAGCAGCAGTGATAGAGGACAGCCATGTCTTAACCGTTTGCATACTTTGACATCTTGCCTACTTTTTATCCCTTCCAATGTAATTTGTACTTTGTTATCCCGGTATATTTTCTGTAGGAACTCTATTATCTCATAACGCATACATTCTTCTTTTAATATGTTCCACAGAAGATCCCTGTTTACATTGTCGTACGCCCCGTTTATGTCCAGGAAGGCCAAATACAAAGGTCTATTTTCCACTCTAGATATTTCGATGCATTGGGTAAGCACGAACAGACTATCATATAAGCGCCTACCATTTCGAAAGCCGTTCTAAAGTTACTTTCTTATCTTGTTGCTTGTATCTTGTTACTTTCTCCCCAGGCTTGCATCTTTAGTTTCCCAGCCTGCATGGCCAACCTGTACATAAAAAGTGTTATGGTAATCGGCTTGTAGGATTTTATGTGCATCCTTCCTCCTTTCCTTTTATAATCAAATTCATTTTACTCTGCCGCCAGCTGTCCGGAATTTGCTTATGCGTTATGACTGTTTCGAGAGCTTTTAGCAACGTTTTCTTACTTTTTGGACCAAGTTTATTAATCAGCTTGATCAGTATTCCATCTATTCCTGTACATGTGGTTTTAGGAATATTGTTTTCTGCTGAAATGCGGATTTATTAGATGGTTTGAACGTCTAGCGCTGGCAGTAATTCGGGCACAGAGTGATCGGAATACCAGCCGCAGGGAACAGCTTCAGCGCGAGAGAGATGGGCGCCGGAAACCAGCGATGGTGGTGATGGTGATGCAGCAGGGTTGTTTCTTCTTCGTCTTCTTTACATTTCCCCCGCGTGAAGAAGTCGCCATCCTGGCGACTCACGGGGAAGGGACAGCCAGAGGGTTGTAATACGGCTTGAGGCGGCTAACATGGACAACCTCACGGCCGCGACGGCGGTGGTCGGAAGAAGGGGTGACTGGCTCGATGATGTAATTAACAGGGGATGTGCGTTCCAAGACGCGATAAGGTCCGTGGTACTTCGTTTCTAGTTTGCTGCTGGCAGGAACGCATAGCCAAACGAAGCTGTCGGCCAGGAACGTCGGAGCAGGGGCATCGCTATCATGCTGATCTTTGCGATAGCCTTGAGTGTTGGCGGTAAACGTGCGAGCTAGCTGACGGCAGTCCTCAGCCTTCTGTACAATATCGGACAAAGCACTGTACTCAGAGGCATCTGGATGGTATGGCAAAATTGTGTCCAGAGTACAAGATGGTTCACGGCCGTATAAGAGAAAGAAGGGCGAAAAACCTGTTGTTGCCTGGGTGGAAGTGTTGTACGCGAATGTTATGAACGGCAGTACCTGGTCCCAGTTGGAGTTCGCAGATTCAGATGTAACATACATTGCGAGCATGTCCCCAAGCGTACGGTTGAAACGCTCCGTGAGGCCGTTGGTTTGCGGATGGTACGCGGCTGTAGTCCGATGTATCGATTTGCAATCCGAAAGAAGCTCTTGGACTACTTCGGAAAGAAAGGCACGACCTCTATCGCTCAGTAGTTCGCGAGGGGCGCCGTGTCGAAGAATGAAGTGGTGCAGGAGAAAATGGGCTACCTCTCGGGCTGTCGCCGCGGGAAGTGCAGCAGTCTCCGCATAACGGGCCAGGCGGTCGACGGCGGAGATGACCCATCGATTACCAGCGGCACTGCATGGTAGCGGACCACAGAGGTCGATTCCCACACGATCAAACGGGCAAGCTGGACACGGTAAAGGCTGGAGAGGGCCAGCGGGGTGGCGAGAAATCTTGCGTTGTTGACAGGCGGTACAAGAGCGAATGTAACGACGTACGAAATTGTACATTCCCCGCCAGTTATACCTCTGACGAATTCGATCATAGGTTTTTAGGAGGCCGGCATGAGCGCTTTGCGGGTCAATGTGATGGTGGGCACAAACCTCGGAGCGGAGGTGGCGCGGAATGACAAGAAGCCATTTTGTGCCATCTGAGTTGTAGTTCTTTCGGTAGAGCAGGCCGTCCCGAATGGTAAAATTGGAGGCCTGTCGGCGGAGTGCCCGAGGATGCATAGCCGCGGAAGGAGTGCCAAGGACATCTAGCAGGTTAGAAACCCAAGGATCTTGTCGTTGCTCGAAAGGCATATCCTCAATGGTGAGTGCTGACAAGAGTGCTTGAAGAGGGGACGATGAGTTAGGCGAGCGCACCGGTGACCGAGAAAGAGCATCGGCGTCAGAGTGCTTGCGGCCAAAGCGATACACAACACGGATGTCGTATTCCTGAAGCCTGAGACCCCAGCGCCCGAGACGACCAGACGGATCCTTGAAAGACGCGAGCCAGCAGAGCGCGTGGTGATCTGTAACTACATCGAAAGAGTGGCCATATAAGTAAGGGCGGAACTTCGTTATAGCCCACACGATTGCTAAGCACTCCTTTTCGGTAACGGAGTAGTTGGTCTCGGATTTGGTAAGAGCACGGCTTGCGTAGGCGACAACGTATTCGGAGAATCCAGGCTTGCGCTGGGCGAGGACGGCGCCGAGGCGGACACCACTGGCATCGGTGTGAAGTTCTGTACGTGCAGTAGGGTCGTAATGGCGAAGGATTGGCGGTGACGTCAGAAGGTTGCGCAGCGTCGCGAATGCATCATCGCAGGCTGGCGACCAAGAGGGGAGGTTAGGGGCGCCTTTCAAGAGCTGTGCAAGGGGGGCTATGATGGTCGCGAAACGGCGAACAAAACGACAAAGTACGAGCGGAGGCCCACGAAGCTTCGCAGTTGTTTCAAAGTGGTCGGTTTCGGAAAATCAGCAACGGCGCGGAGCTTCTCAAGATCAGGCAGAACTCCATCTTTGCCCACATGTCCGAGTATTGTGAGCTGGCGGGCACCGAAGCGGCACTTTTTGAGGTTCAGTTGAAGACCGGCGCGGGTTAGGCAGGTGAAGACCTAACGAAGTCGGGTCAGGTGGGTAGGGAAGTCTGTTGAAAATAAGACGATATCATCGAGGTAGCATAAACAGATGTTCCATTTCAGGCCGCGCAATACAGTGTTCATCATTCTTTCAAATGTGGCTGGGGCGTTACAGAGTCCGAACGTCATAACATTAAATTCGTATAGTCCGTCTGGAGTAATAAATGCGGTCTTAGCGCGGTGCTCCTCTGCCATGGGCACCTGCCAATATCCAGAGCGCAAATCGAGTGAGGAAAAGAATTCTGCGCCTTGCAAGCAGTCTAGAGCATCGTCGATTCTTGGCAGGGGATACACATCACGACGAGTAATTTTGTTTAGGCGGCGATAATCAACACAAAATCGTATAGATCCATCCTTCTTTTTAACTACGAACACAGGAGACGACCATGGACTACAGGATTCTCTAATTACTCCGCGTTGCAGCATGTCGTCGACATGTTGGGCAATAACACGGCGCTCAGTCGGGGACACCCGATACGGCCGCTGATGGAGAGGTGGGTGAGCGCCAGTGTCAATGAGGTGAGTAACGGTCGTCGTGCGGCCCAAGCAAGACTGCGGGATGTCGAAGGAGGAGCGGAATTTGTGTAGAAGGTCAAGAAGTTGTTCTCGGTGGCGCGGCTCTAGAGCGCTGTCCACAGAATGTTCAAAAAGATGCAGCTGTAGCGGATCTGAAGCCACACGAGTTGGAGTCAAGGCGTCAACATGGCAAACAGGGAATGACAACTCATCAAAGGCGAACAGAAGGTCCACGGGCTCGATGCGGCCGAGGCACTCCCCTTCGATCAATATAGCGGAAGACGCAAGAGGATTGGCTACCAGAAGTGTGCTAGCGCCGTTGTTTATGTCAAGGACGGCAAACGGCAGCGGTAAGTGGCGGCGGCGGCAGACAACGTTAGAGGGCACAAAGAGGACTGTCGCGACGGTGGTAAAAAAGGCAGTGAGGGGAATCAGAACAGCGCTAACGGGTGGGATGGTTGTGTCATGAGCTACGAGCAGTTTGACCGCAAAACGAGGACGCGGCTCGTGGAGCAGGGCATCAGACGGTGCGTCACTCGATTCAATGAGCTTTACTTGAGGACTGGCGCAGTCAATGATAGCATGATGCTTGGACAGGAAATCCCAGCCGAGAATGACGTCATGAGAACATGTGGGGAGGACGACGAATTCGATGATGTACAAGGCTGCAGCAACGACGACGCGAGCAGTGCAGATGGCTGTCGGCTGTATACTGTGAGCGGATGCGGTACGAAGCGATAGTCCCTCGATGGGCGTAGTCACTTTTCGGAGGGAGCGGCAGAGTTTTTGGCTGATAACTGATACAGCTGCACCGGTGTCGACGAGTGCAAGAGTATAAACACCTTCAACGACTTTGAAATTCTGTCGAATACGCAGTTCGTGCCTCGCGAACTGCGGCGGTTAGTTTTCCGACTGAGTAGCGGGTCGTCGGCGCATTGGCGAAATGGAGCGGCGACGTGGTGATGGCGAACGACGAGGCAGGAAGTCCGGAGGATCGGGGGATGCTGTTGGAGGACCCGATGGGATGGGGAACTGAGGGGCCAAATAAGGTGGCGCAGGCCGTGCAGCAAAGGCCATATTTATTCGGCGCCGGCAGTAGCGTGTAGTGTGCCCAGGGATGCCGCAGTGGTAGCAAATAGGCCTGTTGTCTGAAGTGCGCCATGGAGATCGTGTCTGAAGCAAGGGGGGAGCGAAAGTTGTTGGTGCCGACCGCATGGGGGCGAAGCATAGGCATATGCTGGCTCAGGAGGTGAACTTGAAGTGACTTCGGCATACGTGCGACGCAATACTTGAGGAGGAGCCGGCGCGAATGCTGGAGCGTAGCTCAGTGGCGCAGCGCCGGACGATGACATTGTAGGCGTGGGGAACGGCATTGAGGGTGCGACCGGAGCTGATTGAGGGACAGGATTAGGGACGACTTCAGACACATGCTGCTGGATTGCACGGCGAAGCTCCGGAACAAGGCCGGTTGGTGTCGACTCCTTAATATATGGCTGCAGAGACAGTTGTCGCGCGACCTCCTGGCGTACAAAAGCCTTGATGTCTTCAGAGAGGCTAGATGACTCCCTCTCCGCGGCAAGTTCAGCAAGTGATGCTTGAGACTGGCGAATCAAAACACGCTGCTTGCGGAGTTCGTCGTAGCTTTGACAGAGGTCGTGTATTTCCTTGACCGTAGTGCGGCTTTTGGCGACGAGCATGTTGAAAGCGCCGTCATTAACTCCTGTGAGGACATGACGTATTTTAACGGCCTCGGTCATGGTCGGGTCAACGCGGTGACACAAATCAATAATGTCCTCAATGTAACTGGTGAACGATTCACCGGGCAGCTGTAGTCGCGATCGAAGACGCTGTTCCGCGCGGAGTTTTCGGACGGTGGGGCAGCCAAAGACAAAAGAAAATTTGGTCTTGAAATGCGCCCAGGTGGTAAAGTCGGACTCGTGGTTTCGAAACCACAGATTAGCGACGTCGCTCAAGTAAAAAATGACATTATTAAGCTTACGATTGTCGTCCCAGTTATTGTGGCGGCTGACCAGTTCGTAAGTGGACAGCCAATCGTCGACTTCGTCATCACTGCTTCCACTGAAGGTAGCGGGGTCCCGTTGGCGAAGGGAACCTGTGCAGGTGACTGGCGGATGTAGCTGCGATGAAGTAGGCTCCGTCATTAGGGTAGTCAACGTTCTGCTTCGAAGTTCCAGGGCGAGATGTGTACAGGGAACCTCAGCTTGACCTCCACCAAGTGAAATTTGGATTTATTAGATGGTTTGAACGTCTGGCGCTGGCAGTAATTCGCGCACAGAGTGATCGGAATACCAGCCGCAGGGAACAGTTTCAGCGCGAGAAAGATGGGCGCCGGAAACCAGCGATGGTGGTAATGGTGATGCCGCAGGGTTGTTTCTTCGTCTTCTTTACACTGCCTTTTTCCGGTTTATATTGGTCAGATCTAAACTGCTTTGAATTCTGCTACCTTGTGTTGCTTCTTTATCTGCGGAGATTACGCTATCATCGCTCTTAAATGACTCGACTATAACTGATTTAATGTAGTTCACCGCGTTGTCTCCCTTTAAACAATTTCCCTCGTTATCTTGAATTCGATCCTGCTTTCTTTGATTCTTCTTCTCTACCAAGCTTATATGGTCCCAGAATTTTCTTGCTCTGTCACTAGAGCCATCGCGTACGTCAGCCATCCAGCGATCGGTGGACTGCCTTATTTTACTTTGGGCGAGGGCCTGTACCTCAAGTTTCTGTGGTCGATATGATCCCAATTTTTGGTCGATTTCCTCCTGAGATACGCGTGCTTTCCTTGCCACACGACGTTTCCTTAAAGCAGCCCGTCGCTGTTAAACAGCTTCCCTGATTTCCTCATTCCACCTGCTCCGTGGCTTCCTCTTTCCATTCCAGCGGTTTGCTGCTTTAACGTCCTTAATTTTCCTCCTTATGAATAGTTCTGCCTGTTCATAATCACAGTCTTCAATGGGGCTTTTCTCTATTGCCTCCTCTATGTTTGCTCCTGTCTGCGCCATTTCATCATCGTTTAATTTTAATTTTAATTTTTACTTTTACATTTACGTTTACTCATTGTCTAAGTACCAATTCTTTTTTCATCAAGGGCCCCATCTGCAGACTAATACGTTTATGATCACTTCCCACACTACACTCCCCTTCTTCTATTTCCATTTTTGTGACCTTGCTATAAATTTCCTGCGACATTAGATAGTAGTTCATGGTCGTCTGCCTGTTGAGGAATTTCCACGTGATTTGGCCTTCATATTTTGTTTCTCTGTTTACTATAACTAGATAGTCGCGCTCACAGAAATCTAGTATTAGCTTCCCGTTACAATCCGTGTATCCATCCAAATTGTTGATGTGGCAGTTTATGTCCCCCAGCAGAATAATATTTTCCACGTCTCCAAACTGGCTTATATCGTCTCAGAGACATTCAATAAGATCCTTGTTTTCTTGCCAGCATTGGTATCCTGTCCTAAGTAAACTACCCCTAGTCATGTCCTTATGCCGGGAATTGTTCCTGATACCCAGGTATGTTCTTTACAAGATGATTTATTTCTCTGCCAATTTTTTCCCTGGTGTATCAATATAGCTACCATTCCACCCTTTATTTTTGTTCTCGTTCTGTTGCACCCTTCCCAGACGTAGCCCTCTATAAACGACGCATCTTCTGGATCCCTGAGATGAGTCCCGCAAACGCGTACACACCTATTTTGTAATCTTTCAACTGCTGTTCTATCTCTAGCCATTTCGCTCTTTTTCTACATTCTTGCATGTTTATATAGCTGATCCTAGTGTTAAATTTCTTTTTCTGTACTTTCCTTTCTCGCCTCCTTCCTTGCCATTTTTTGGGGCTCAGCCTGCGTTACTACACTCTCTACTGCTGTGCTTCTAACTACCTCAGTGCACGGAGTCATCGCGGACCCCGTAAAAAAGCTTGAGCTCTGCCTGCCAGGCGCCAGCCAATCTCTGCTCCCACCATTCTGATAAAATGAATGCCATCTCGCTAAAACACATTACCAAAACCTGCTTTATGCACCTCCCTGTTTACCTCAACCACTTCGAAACGCTTCTCTTTCCGCACTGCCCTCATTGTGCTTCTGGGAAGTCTCCAACTAAAACTCGCTTATCACCCTTTACACGTTCCAAGATATCGCTTGCACCTGCTCATGTTAGAATCTCCGGCGATAAGCACCTGGGCCTTCTCTCTCCCTCTACCAACTGTTGGCTCCTGCTTTCGGTTATCTCTGTCCTTCTCTCTGGGATTTTCATTATTCCTTACTTCCTTTTTTTCTGGCTTCTTAGTAGCTGCTTCTAAATAACTCTGTCGGTTCGGATCCGCCTGACCTACTTTGCTGATGCCTTCCATGCCAGTGCTGGTCCCAGCCACGTGGCCCGCACTGGAATCTTCGTCCTCGTCGGTTCCAAGGATAATGTCGGCCATTTTTTTTCCATTTGAGGAAGCTGTCCAAGCAGTTTCTGATTTTCTGCCCTTAACAAACGTACTTCATTTTCTGGTTTGGGTTGGTTTGGTTCATGGGTTTAACGTCCTAAAGCGACTCAGGCTATGAGAGACGCCGTAGAGGAGGACTCCGGAAATTTCGACCACCTGGGGTTCTTTAATGTGCACTGACATCGCACAGCACATGGACGTCACTCCGTCTCGCCTCCATCGAAACGCAGCCGCGGGGCCGGAATTCGGTCTCGCTTTCTTGGGCCCAGTGGTCGAGCGCCGTAACCACTGTGCCATCCCGGCGGGGCACTTTATTTTCTAAATCATTCACACGAGACATTAAACTGCCCCTTTCGTGATCAAATCTATCTAGGCTTGCACTCAGCACGTAACACCGACCCAAAAATACAAAAAGTCGCTGCTTCCGCTTCGTCTAAAGGAGTCAAAAGGCGTTTCCTTGAGATTAACCTGCGCCTCACGTATACAATTTACCTTCTTTTGATAGCACATCTTAAGCATGTATCGACTAAACTATATCTATTACGAATTCGCAGAATATACAAATTGCCGAAAGTAGACACAAGAAACGACTAGCAAACAAGCTTTAAAATCAATTCTGCGAATGCCAAAGGCCTAGAAAAAAAAGTACTTATCTAAACAAAATAGTTAAAGAATGAACGCCGAGAAAACCTAGCTGCAGGCACGAAAAACCAGGCCGCTAGGACAAAGAGCTAAAATATATTATTTAGGCTGCACCTGACCTAACTAGCTGAAAACGAAATAAAGTTAATAAAAGAAAGAACTCATCTATTTGACGCTTCGGAAGCTCCCGCTGTCGCCAGTCCGTCCGTTTCCGGTAGCCACGTGCAATTGGAGGAGCGATGGAACACGCGTCCGCACCACACGGCTGTCAACTGTGTCTCCAAGCACCTAGAAACGCCCCCTGTCGACAACCGGACTGTCGAACCAGCATCAGGACCCCAATGGTCAATGTCAACTTTAAAATATCGCCTATAAAACAGTGACATTTACCCACGCGCGCTGTGGGATCTGCGGCTGTGCCATTGCACACGTCGCTAACATGCTCAGTTTCGCGATGCAGGTTAGCAATAAATATTTCGTTTTCACTTGAAAACCAAGAAATATGCCTGGTGCAGCTGGCGAGCCTTCAGTTTTGCTTTTGTAGTGCTACTGAATGTGCAAATGTCATCCCCTCGCTATTATTAATTTCTGGTGACGTTAAAATGAACCCGGTGCTATTAGATACCGACAATATCTTGGCTAAACTACATAACTTAACCGCGGGTTAAGCGTAGCTCAGCAATTAAACACAGGGTCTTCAAAACCAACTAGCTTCAAGTAATAAAACGTTATCGGCCCGAAGTTACCTTAAAACAGACTTGGAAATCAAATGCCAACGCCTCGGCAACATACGGACAGAACTTGAAAGCCTTCAGCGGAACACTGCAGAGACCAGCCGCCAGCTTTCCGTCTTTGATTCATGCATAGATGACTTCTGGAACCAGTCGGGAAGGCGCTACCTAATATTTTATGGCATCCCTAATGAAAATTCATCAGAAGCATATAAACAATCTGAAGCGATAATTATACACCACTGCCTTCAAAATTTGAGCTTGTAATTAGAGGCAAAACATATTGAGGGTGCTCATGGCCCTGGCTAACATAGCTCTAAACCATCAAAGACCAGTAATAGTGAAACTCTCTTCTTTTCAAAATCAAGAGAATTATTAGATCAAAAGGGCCAAAGGTCAAAAACACCGATTCTTGCATAGGCGAACACTTCTCTAACCTTGTCGAAACGCACTGAAACAACTTATTGCATTTGCGGAAAACAAAACGTGTGATTTTTTCTCACGTTATAAAACTTTGCACATAAGACCAATTTGCTGTTTTTAATGAACAATCTCAAGCCATAAAAGAAGTCTTGTATTAATCATTTCGCCATCCGAAATCGGGCAATCAGCAAGAAAAAAAAACACACAAAAAAAACTTCTTCATTCTCGGTAATCGACGCAAATGATCGCCGCTTTCTTCCTAAGCGCGAAGCCTTGGGAAATATCTCGTCTTCTGGCAGCAACATACAAATCGTAGCTACAAGAACGTTGAAGATAGTATAGTTCTAGATGACATGCCTGCCTTTAACTTATATCGAAACGATCGTAAAGATGCGCGAAGGAGTTTTTATCTGCAATACAAATAAATGTCATGTTCAACTGCAGCAATCATTTCTAACCTGCAATTAGTATTGTTGAAGTCCAGTGCTGCAAAAGAAACCATCCTTCTTTTCGTGTGCTACTCCAAGCAGTAAACCTGGGTTCGCCGAAAAATATAAATGACGTGCTTGTACAAGTTACTGCCAAGCATCCTAACGCGAAAAGTCTCATTTTTACCAGTTTAACTTTCCGTGCATCGACTGGCAGATGTAGAACCACTGACTGCTGGAAACTCTGGAGCAAGAAGCTTTGTTGATGTATGCTTTAGTTTTAATCTTATTCAAATGAACCTTGAACCCACTAGCTTAATAAAGAAACATCTAGCGTTCTAGACCTAGTCCTAACAAACTACCCTGAGAATCTAAAATCGCGTACCTACAGGTGCGAAGTTAGTGCTCATAGAGTTATTCATGACACCTTCAAATTCTCCTCTACACCCCGTTAAACCTTTATCAAAATTATCCGCGTGTATGATAACGGGATCTATGATGGTTTTATTAATTAGGTATATGCTTTCCTGTCATCTTAGCAATCTACTTTTCATAACCGATCCATTGAATACATGGTTAACCACAAACAAGATGAACGAACTAACTTGTAACTTTATTCCTTCTACCAGTGTTTGAGACAAACGCCAAAAAAACATTTGTTGACCAAAACTTTCAAAATATTGGAAAAAAAAGAAACAGCTTTATCCCATTCGAAAAAAACTACAAAACCTTGTCAAAAATACGACAAAACATGCTGTAGTTCTGTCGTAACCATCAGATTTTTCTGTAGTTGTGTAGTACTTTTCTGTAGTTTTGTAGTGTTTTTGTAGTAAAATTCTGTGTCTGTAGTTCTGTAGTACTTTTCTGTTGTAACTACAGAAATTTCTGATGTTACTAAAGAATGTTCTGTTGTCACAACAGGTTTCCCGTCAAAAACCGCACAGAAATTCTGTCGTAACTTCAGAAAATTTTCTGTAGTTTTTCGACTGGGATCGGCCAGCAAAAAGGCAGTCTAACACAGAAGCAAGGTTAGATATTATGCAGACGAGGACACGCACTACACAGCGCTCCATAGAGCCAAAAAAGTTACTTTGAAACTGACCTCCCAAAAATCCTCATCAACAACTGTACAAAAATTTTGGGAAGTGCTAAATTCATAACCTACAGTGTCATTACTCTTACTAATGCAGCATATGAAGAGATAAGTAACGTCCACTGTGCGGAAGATTGCATTTGCTCTTTGGCGTAGGCTTTCACCCCAGACACTGACTCATCATTTACCAGCCTATTGCCGTCAGCGTTTTCAGCAATATCGCCTGGTATCATCAATGCGATGGCATCTCAATCCTCATTGACAAAATTAAGCTCTCGTAACAGTCTGTAATTGATGTCAACTCCAACCTTAAATATAATAAGGATATGCCATCCGTATATCGGTCTCTATTATTTTCACAGACTCTTTAAACAGAAACGCTACCGGACGAGTGGAAGATTGGGACGGTAATGCTGGTCCTCAAGTCAGGCAGCAGAGAATCTTCATTAAACTACCGCTCATTCCTCCTAACAGCGTGACATGCAAACTCATGGAACACGTCACCTATTTTCATATCATAAACTTCATGGATTCAAACAACTTCTTAGATCCTGCGCAACGTGGTTTCAAAAAGAGTTTCTCATTCGAAACGCAACTAGCAATCTCTACATTCGACCTGCACATTAGCCTTGATCGTAAGCAGAACTGATTCAATATTCCTAGGCTTCACAAAGGCCTTTCACAAGGTGCCTTAAAAACCCTTAGTATTGAAACAAGCCATCTAGGTTTGCATCCCAACATTATAAACTGGATTAAAGATTTCATTGATAACCACTCACAATTCGTCTAAGTCAATACCCAAAGCTCAAACAATATCCCTACAACATATGGCGTCCCGCAGGGACCTGAACTCACCGCTCTCCTGTTTTTAATATATATAAATAACCTACCTCTTCATGTAAAATGTCAAAGAAGAATGTTCAACGAAAACAGCGTAATCTTTCGGAAAATTACTACATATCTTATAAAATAGCTCTACTAGCTCTACAGCACGACCTAACTCAAGTGCACGAATGATGCAATCGCTTGTTAAAGACTCTAAATGGCAGTGAGAGCAAGCCCATTTCTTCACCCGTCAGATTAACCCCTTCTTTTTTTTTCACATGAAGTTGCTAACTATTCTGTAGAAAGCGTTTAATCATATAAGTGTCTCGGAATTACCATGTGCAGCGATCTTTCTTTTTGCACACAGAACTAACATCATATCATCAGTAAACAGGTCTTTAAGCTTCACAATACATCAGCTATATCATGCACCCCAACAAGTAAAACGGCTGAGATATAAAACATTGATCCGAACAAAAGTTTAGTACGCTAGTCCAATGTGGAACATCTATCTCATATATACCTAAAAAATGTGCTCGAATCAGTTCAAAACCGTGCGATCTGTTTCCTACATCCTTCATGCTCATATTCGAGTAACGTTTCACGTATAAAAAAACATTCCAGCATTGAAAACCTTTTACTTCGCCGCCGCATTGCCATGCTTTGTTTGCTGCACAAAATTCTAAATAGTTCACTAAAACAGGCACTTAACATTGTTCATCGCACACACAAATCTCACCGCGCTTCACTCTCGTTTCAGATTACTCGGCCTGTTGATTACGCAAAAGCTTTTTTAGAATGTTTTTTCTCCGAACAATTGTGGGCTAGAAAGCCCTTCCCAATAAATTCGCCGCCCTCTCATGCCAATTTCCAATTCTTGCAGCCGTAAGAATTTATGTTCAAACGCA
>JAJIZL010015454.1:0-10802 GCA_023969395.1 Amblyomma maculatum
GTTCTCTCGAGTTCTCTCTTCTCAGTTCAGCTCTCTCTGCAAGCCTCCCAGAGGCTGTATGACTCATTTATCTCGCCACAAGTAACTTTTAAACCACAGTTCAGCAATGCGACACTAGAGCCATTCAATGAAGGACTACACTTATTCCTAGTCTGGCAATTATTTCCTTTGCGCATTTTCACTCTGTCCATTCATAACAAAAACTTGGAAGAAAAATCAAGTGGCTAAGTGGGCTTCCCACAGTGCAGTTACATATCTATAGTTATTTCATAAATTGGCAACAGAGTTTTGATTCATCATCACTGCCTGCATTAGGTATGCTGAAGGGAATTAATGGTCTGCAATCATCGCTGCTTCATGCGTTACCTGCAGCCGCCAACCTTGGCTCATTTGCCGACATTATCTCTTCATCCCAGTGTCTGGTATCCCTTGCTTGTTTCACTCCCTCGAAACCTAATCGATTAGCTGAAAAGCTCTGTTTCCTGGATTACATGTCCCACTCTAATGCTTCTTTTCAGTTTTCTGCATCTTCATACTCAAAGATGTGCACCATGTGCTGCAATCTCAACTGCAGGTTCTCTACTGCAAGATGCCCAGCACTCTGTGTCATATGGTATGGTGTTGCGGCAGCATAGAAGTACCACCCACACAAACCATCAGATGAGGACCTGCTTATGCCCTCACCTTTTTGGACCAAGGACGCCACCTGCCCAGGGCAAATAGGGCCTGCTCATTTCAATAATAGCTGATTACTACTTCCTTGTTATGATTACCTTGAAACTGTACTTTAATCCACATCTGTGTTTGTGAAGGTTTTCCAAATTATTTTACTTTCTATAACCAGCTGCAGTCCTTTGCTTAGGTATTTTAAACTAATGTTTTAATATCCACTTTTCAGCCTTTCAAATGATCACATGATAGCAAGCTGCCTTTTATTACATTATATGTACAGCACCTTCCAAATTTACATTCACCTCTTTTTGCTCTTGGGGAAATGTTTCTCATGGTTCAGATTCAGAGTGACTACCTGGCTTAAAAGCATTACTCCCTTCCTACATCCGAAACCTTCCTACCTATGTGCAGCAGAGACTTTGTGGCTATGCATTCGACTGCTTATCCTAAGGTTTTAAGATTAAATACATGGCTACGTTTTGGCAGAGGCAATATGTAAAGACACCTGTGGGCTACACAATGTCAGTGCATATAAAAAGGACACCAAGCAGTCAAAATTAATTAGCTCTTTCCCATGCTTGCAGTCTTTCATAGACCGCATTAGGTTTTGGCATTCCCGATCCCTGTGTGCTATGTCAATACCTCTACCTGTTGTAAAGTTGCTCTCATCACAAAGGGTTGAAAAATAAACTTTCATCTTGTAGTTTCTTTAGGTCCTTGAGCATGTGCTGTTATTGAGGCAGTGTGCAATATTTGGCTGGAGCCTTAGACATGGAATAGCCCAAACCAGATTCGAAATCGAGGAAACAGTTTAGCTGAAACAAATGTCGATTTCAGTCTCATCGACATCAACTGCAATGCCCGTTCTCTTTTTCTACAGGAATATAATGTAGACATGATGCAATGCTGTTCACCCAAATGTTTTCCGATTGTCATGGCTACTACAGTTCAAAATAATGAGACCAAGAGCACGACACACAAGGAATGCTTATTCGCAATGGAAGCATTTTATTGCAAGCTATGAAGTAAATACATTTGTCGTGAAGAGCAAGCAAAAGATTGCAAAAAACCATCAAAACAAAATTTAAAACCCCATCTAGAAAAGCAAAAATCTAATGCCATGTTTTCATGGAAAGCAGCCATTTTTTTAAAAAGCCTGCTCTTTGAAGCTACTCACAAAATTATTTCAGCATAAATGCTCATTTGCTACAATCCTCTTTTTTTCCAACTAGACACAAAGTCTACAAGACCTTGTGTATAAAATGTCACCAACCAGCACACAGCTGCCATGCCATCAGCAAAACCCTGCGCCCAACTGCTCATTGCACACCAGCCAAAACTCTGCACTGCCTTTGGGCAAGTGGAAAACAGCTGCAAAGCATCTTAAAACCCATCCACCTTTTGTTTCTATTTTAAGGTGCTATCATTTCTCCTGCTTCAATCATTCCTTTCGTTTTCAGGTGCGATTCCATAAACTGAACTTGTTTATGAACCACCCTAGATTCGAAAATGTGTTCAAACCTGCTGTCTATGAGGCAGCGCCTTCAGAATGCACGGTGGCCAAAAATACTTTTGCAGCATACTCGTTAATAACAGAGCTACAACCATCAAAACCGGTATGTTTCTCTCCTTCCCTTCCATCACCAAAGAGTCTCTCCCTCCTCCCTGGTTGACTAGCCTCCACAAGAGACAATACGCGTAGGGCTGGTACATGTAGGCTCCCTAAATATGCGAAATGTGGAGCGCCATCTCTTACTGCTTTGAGAAACTATGCCCGCCATGTTGGTTCCGTCAACAAAATGAAAACGCTGCCCTGTGCTGGGTAAAAACAGCTACAAGAATGCATCAAATGCAGTCATTATGGCCCAGACTTTTACAGGCATTCTTTTTTTTCTTGCTGGTTGGTTTGTGAGGTTTAACGTCCAAAAGAGACTCAGGTATGAGAGACGCCATAGTGAAGGGCCCCGATAATTCCGACCACCTGGAGTTCTTTCTTTAAGGTGCACTGACATTGCACAAACACGGGTGCCTTGCTTTCTGCCTTCCATCAAAACGCTACCGCCTCAGCTTTTTTTTTTTTCTTGCTTTCTGCTACCCAAGCACCACCAGTGACCTTTGTTTGAAGGTTGAGAAGTGAGCTTTGGCTCATCCAGCTACAATGCCAATAAGGAGGAGGAGGGGGAGAGGCTGAGCTCAATGGGTGGCCGAAGCATAGGTGCGAGGCCTCTGGCCTTTCTTAGGAAACCAAGCCCGTGCATGTATGGATGTTCTGTGTTTTCTGTATTCATGGTTATGCACGGTGTACCATGGCTGGATTCGAGTGGCGACGGTGCGCTCTTTACGACCTATGCATGGAGGGTGCTTCCTGTCTGCTACAGCTGCGAAATCGTGGCACTGTGTGGCATCGACGCGTCTACTCAGTGATGCCGTCATTTGGTGTGCAACAAGCTGGAAAAAAAAAAAAAAGCGGAGGCTGGCCAAGCCTGCACTTTCACCCGGTTGTGATTCTTGCCAACGAGATGTCATGAACTTGAGCGTTCAGAGCGACCTGCAGTGATTTTTGCCGTTGTACTGAGAGCTATAGATGATAGGTGTGCCGACCATGAGCCATCCTTACAGGCTCTGGCTGTGTATCAGCATCTTGCCGAAGAGCCAAAACCAGGGAAAAACTCGCATAAAATATAGCTAAATTATTGCAACAGAGTTCTCCATCACTCGGAAATTGATGAAAGGAAACACTGCAAGTTTTTCAAACTTGCAGGCGTGGGCACGTCGTTCAGAGGAAATAAAGTTCAAATGCGTGGCAGAAAACATACGTATGGGTCCGGACCGAAGGAAATACCAAAAGCACACTGCGGCCGAGAAGCTCAACTACTGTCATGAAGTTAGCTTCGTTACAAACTAGCCGCAGAGTTTAGCAACATAGGTGGCAGGCAAAGACAAGGGTCGGAAGGCTTTCCTACTATCCTTATATGAGGATGGTGATGAATGTCTCCTGTTATTTCGAGGTGATGTTGCGCACGCCTCAGAACAGGAAAAGCAGTTACAGTGAATGCGCTGTTCAAAGTGCACAAAAAGTGCAATAAGAGCAGGTTACCTTTTTTTTTTAATTTGCACTAACAACTTAAAACAGGTCAACGACCAGCCTGACTTGCAGACACGTGAAGGCGCCCGAAATTTTGGTACATGTGCAGAAGCAGACAGAAATGTGCCTAAAAGCGAAAAGATGCCGTCACACTGGCATATCATTTGAAATAATGCATGTAGGCAAAACAGGTACTCCTCCTTGCTCGGCCACTAATTGTAACAGGCCTGGCAGAACAGGCCCGAGAGGCCAAAAACGTTCATGTGATAAATTCTGTGCTTCTGTAGCCATGTCAATGCATTTTTGACAGTTCCCCTCATATCATGAAGGAAACAAAGTTACAGCAGGAAGAAAAAAATCAGCTTTTGTGCAGCATAATGGGACTGACCTTACAATAGTATGCTGCTACTTGCCTTACTGCAGACTGATAACCCGAATCACTGTTGTATTCAGATGGTAATTAGCACATGTTGCGCACTGTAAGAAATAAGACAAAGTAAGTATTACTACGATCAAAATGTGCTAAATAATACTGTTGCCTGAGCCTACACTGCACCGCTTTTGCGCACACAAAATTGAGACTACATAATTTCTCTAAGTATTTCGCTCACTCCGTAAACTGAACACTTGAACGCTTGAAGGCGCGAACGCAGGTGCGCACCGGGCGCTGCCACAGAAGCGAGTGGCCAGGGTTGGGTAAATCCTGCACTAACTTCACGGGGAAGAAGAGCTGCCATTATATCTGCGGCGAATGCGCAGGCTGTATGAAAGTGCACGCCGCTGCCACTTGAGTCTAGCCGTTGGTGTATGAATAGCACAGTGCACAGAACACGCTGAAGCATGCATAGACAAGGGCAAGAAACTAAAAGCCTTCTTTCTTGTGTGAGTGTATGCATGAGTGAAAACGAAATGCAAGACAAAAAAGTGCGTGACATCAGCAGACCAAGTGACACCCCTCGCCCATCAGTCAGAGAGAAACCAATGGATGCAGTATCTGTTGGTACCTCATCGACAAAGTTCGATGGCCAGCGCAAAGGATGAGGAGGTTTGGCTGCCTTATCGGGCTTGGTTAAAATGTCAGCCTGGTCAGTAGACCTTTAATATGTTAGCTCTCTTAAATGAACAATCTGAAATAAGCAAGGACATAAGTTGTGCTGGCCATATTGTGGACTGCTTTCAAGAAAATGTGTGTAATGCCAAATAATCTGAGGAGTTGAATAAACCGTTTGGGGCGCCCTGTTTTGTTTTCTAAATATGCATTGTAATACCATTTAACACAGCTTGGCCACCCAACTTGTGCACACCAGCTAACACAAAGCTTTAGCTGCGCTACACTAATCCCTCTGTCACACAAACACTTCCGATCGTCATTGAACTCAATCTGCATTCAGGCTTTCAAGAAGAATCCGGTGCTACATGGGCATTTTCAGTCAGCATTGAGAAATTTCCTACGTGGTCCGTCGTCTGCTGTCAGTCGCAATGAGTCTCAAAAGGAAATTTAAGATTGGGGTAATGATTGCACGATTTCAGTGTGCACAGCAGCATTCCGCTTTTGGCGCCTCAGGTCACCTAACCTATCTTCCCAGCGGTCAAGTGCTACAATGCAGTTTCTCTTCCACTCCACAGTTTCCAGCTGACGCAGTCGAAGAGAACGCCACCTTAGCTTCCACTGGCAGTAGACTACGGTGTCAATATTATAAAATTGGCCGTTCTACGAATGTTCTATCATGCCTTTTAATACATTTATGTGTTATTATGTGCAGTTCTATTGCATTTATTCGTTTTCAAGTTTTAGAGCTCGTTGATGACGAGGGTGTCAATGACCGTGAGTGTGCTTGAAATCTCGAGAGCGATTGAGGAAGCAACCTTGAGTCAAGCAGGCTCGAGCTCAACTGCACCTGACAGTTGCCGTGTGACAACCTCGATCTACAATGAGTTGAATGTAGATCCAGTTCAATGAGGATTGAAACTGTTCATATGAGAGCGGTTTAACTCGCATCTTGCAGGAACAAACAGTCTATATACACCTTTTCATTAAGTGTTACTCGGTGCCACCATATTGTTCGCTCCTCCTCTCTGGACTGCTGCAAACCGGCTCTGCTTCCACTGTGCTAGCACCAAATGCACAAAGCAGTCCAGCAGGTAATATGGTGACACCCCGTGACCACTTATTGGAAAGGTGCACACTGCTATGACTATGCTACAGTATGCTAAGGAAGTGAACACACAAAAAAGCCAGGCAATCATGTTACTCTGGTAACGAATGTTTAATTGTGGCTGGCCTTGCATATGGCGGGCAGTAATGCATGTACCCCTGTCTTCGGACAGGACAGCAGGGTTGTAAGCATCTCCAGCAAACACTGTGCGGATGTTCGTTTTGTTATAAAAATTTAGGAGACACTTGAGATCTGTCTTTAAGAGTATAGCATGGTAGCGTCAATGGCTCCCGTCTGCAGCTTCCCTCAAAGATCCTTGATCGCATACATGCACCTTGCTATTTTATAAATGAAGTCGTTAAAGAACTTTGCTGCAACCTACAAAAAAAAAAATGTAGGAAGTGCGTAAGAGCTCTAAGATCGCTAAGGCAAACACAACCCGGCACCAGAATTAGAATATGTGACTAATAGGTACGGTGCAGGGAATGCAGCCTTATAGTTACGCGCGTCAAATGACAGATCGAATACCACACGCCCATCCTCCGAGGTCCTGTGTATAAGCGCATAAGTGGCCCGCGTATGCATGGGGTTGCCATTACCCTCTTTGTCACCTCTCCGCGGCGGTTTGCACAGCCAGGATGCCTCCTTTCCTCCTCTCTGCAACGCGGCAACAGAGCACGCACCTGCCAGAGCTCTTCACACGCAAGTTCCAGTATGAAGGACGTTTTTTGATGACAATTTCTGATCACACTTTCTGTACATGACGCACATGAGCCAATTAAAATACAGCTATTTAAATGCCCTCTAAACACGTGAATATTGTGAATATAGGCATAATACATAAGATAAATTCTCAGCACTGGGTAAAATATTCACCAAGTATTGTCAAACATGAATATAAAAACAAGAAATTGTAATAAATTCTTGAGGATATACAAAAGGCAGAAAAATGCTCATTTCTTAAACTACAGCTTGAAAATGAAGAAGTCTTTCTTTTTTTTTGCCTCAACTCCTTCAGCACCATGTAATTTGTTTATTAAATAAAATATTTACACAATCTTGCTATTAGATAATACTAAAATGCAGGTATTTTGATCCTCACTTAAATAAATGCCCATGTTTTTGTTTTGGCTTTATATATAACATAAAAACCTTTTTCTCAGAACTTTGCAGAAAAAATCCAAAAAGTGAAAGAAAAGGCGGCATGAATATCAAAATAAGACAGCAAGAAAAATAATTCAGAATACTAAAAATATGCTACACTGCCTCTTTTATTACTAGTAAAGATATGGTGCACCTATCGGCAGATTTCTTTTTTTCGTAGTGCTGTTCGGAAGCAGTGGTCATTCTTGATTTCCTGCAGCAGTTGTTGAGAGTCTCATGTACCTATTCTCCAAATCACACTAACAGAATGCAGCGAAGCCCAACTGCCAAGGAAGTAATATTTACGTTCTGAAGTTCATTTTGAAGGTGTGCTGTTCTCTCAAAAATATAGCTAAGTTGCTGAAAACACCCATCTTTTAAGCTCGGCCTTCCTCTACTCATTTTACAGTTTATAGCATTGGCATTTCCAAACCTTTCAGGATTTATGACTGGATTATTTGGTGATATGTTTTCCACAAGGTGGGAGAGTTTGCCATCAAATTTGAAAATCTGCAATAGGAGCTCGGTGTTCAAACTCCACTCGATTTGCTTGAAGAAGTTCCACACTTGAAGTTCTGGAGAAGCCATATCAAGCAGTACCAAGCTTTCATTGCTGCTGAAACCCAGCGAATGGAAACAGAACAGTGGGAACACAAAATGAGCACGTGTAACTGACCAAGAGTGATCAGAGATTGAAACTAAGCTTTTCTTGGCCACTAGCTGAAGTCCGAGGCTGACATTTGACTGATTCATCATCTGAGCTGAACTGAGAGCTAGTAAAATTGTCTTCAAGAGACTTCGCTACTGCTCTCATAAAAAGAAAACTATAGTAGAAGCAGCAGAATCGTGTGAATGGCGCCAAATACCTCTTTATTTCGAATAATTTTTTAAATGTCGCACTATGCCAGAAAGAACAAAAAAATAATAATAAAAAAGTAAAAAAAAAAGCTGCACACAAATAGAAACTATGGTTGTCACAATAGCCCCACTGCAGTAGTGCAGTGGTTAAGATGCTAGATTACTGTGCCGGAGTACCCATGTCCGAACCCGACCGCTGGCGGCTGCTTTCGATGCAAACGAAGTGGCACCCGTGTGCTATGTGATGTCAGCGCGCATTAAAGATCCCTAGGTGGTCAAAATTACTCTGTAGACCTCCACTATGGCACCCATTTCTGTCTTTCCACTTTGACTCCCTCCTCCCTTCCCTTACGGCACAGTTCAAGTGCCCACAGAAACAAGTGACAGATTCTGTGCCTTTCCATCCCTGTGAACTAGTTACTATAATTACTTTTGTCATACTATCTGCCTAAATGGGGCTACATGTTCCAAACACAAAAATTTACGTCTGCCAGTGTGTGAGAACCATCATTCATATATGAACGATTGGCTTAAAGCGGTCCTGAAAGGTATAAGCCCTAATCCCTTAATTTGTGCCGGTATTATCTCACACATAATCATCAGCATACAACCATAATCTACCACATTGTGCCTAAGACCACCCAACATGGGTATAAAGCTCTGTTTTAACCAAGCTGTATGAATGTGGAGTAGCACGTCCGATACTGGATCCAAGGGTCTCGGAGGGTTCTATTCCACCTCACCCTCTCACCTCAAAGGAGCTGCCTGAGTTAGCAGCTCCAGATAGCGTCGTCCTCTCTTTTCTCGATTCTTTGTCTCTTTTGCGCTTTTCCACAATATGAGCTCCAGCCAGTTCGGCCATATCATGTGGCCTCATGACATCGCAGAACCAGACAACCAATCAGTGCATGGCCATGTCACCTGCCAAAGGCATGGTTGTGATTTTTCTCAAGGGTGACGCCTTTTACGCTACCGCAATAAAGCAACCATTCTACAATAAGTCACTTCTTGTGGAGCACTTTTCACTACTGCTGCTGCATTGTATGATATGGGCAGTTCAAATTATGTCCCTTCTGTAAAGAGCAGTTTGTTTGCACAGCCTCCTATCCGATGTGGATGTAGGCTACAATCCAGCACACAACAGCGGCAGGGCAGACACATTAAAAAACATGGCAGCCCTTACGAAAGCCAGCTGCTCTTTCAGCTGATAGAAAGTCCGAGATTTTCCCAATTCTATTATCTTGTAGGCAATGGACAGTAACCCGATCAGTTTAAGTTCGCAAGTGCTTGACAGCCCCTTTTTGTTAGGATCCTTCCAAGATTTTAATACGCTTGAGGTCGTGAGGCACTACACACACAAAGCAAGCAGTTTTTCTAGCACAATCTCCCTACCACTCTTCAAAGATCTGCAGTTGCCTATCCATACCAGCCGATTTCCGGAACCCTTTACATTGCTTCTAAGGCTTTTTTACTTACTCCATGACCAGCATCACGTACAACCTGCTCACATTACTGCCCGTCATCCTGACTGCTTCAGCTGCTGCTGTGACTGCTTCAGGGCAATGTCATCAGCAAATTGCAGATTACTGAGGTATTCTCCATCTACTCTTATCCCTGAAGGCATGTCATCTAGCACATAGTACAATAGATGCTGTCAAGAGAGTACAAGAAGTGGCCGATTCCATGCCAAGTTACCTAAGACAATGCCATGTTTTAGACACCATCACACATGGATAACATTTTCTCGGAGAACCACAGCTGTGTTACCTCCACACCGGATCAAGTTTTCTTCTAATGACAAACTCTCCAATAAATGTCAGGCCTGTTCAGGTATTAATCTGTTACTTTAATTCGCAAGGCTAGAAGCTAGACTGGCAAAAAATTGTAGTCACACATTTGTGCTTCCCACCTCCCCCCATTGCAAATCATGTGTTCCAAACCACCCAGAATGATTTTCAAATAATAGCATATCAGCAAGGGTGACAATATTACACAACAAGATTAAATACATTGCAAGCAAGGTGTTTTAAACTTAACTGGGAGCACGCTCTAAACCTGTGGAAGCAGTGAGAGTATCCATTTGGTCACACCAGTCGCAGCTCACTGCACTACTGAGGTGGCGGGGTAATCGAACTGGCGGAGGGAACTCGTTCGTTGCCACCAAGAATTCGTTGCCTCTGCAGATGTAAATAAATGAGAGTAATACTGCAATTACATTTAGTTTCCATAAATTCAGCAAACTCACTCACAATAGAATTTGGTTCGAGTAAAGCAAGTGAGAGTGCCTGCTGCAGAAGAAAAAGGTAGCAACAAGACTGGCTGTCAATGCTAGCACAAATACAAATATTTAGCACACTTACAAAGCACTGAAATAGCAACAAAGAGAATCTAAGTTAAATCACTTGTGCAGTAAGTGCCCAATATGCTGCGGCTTGCATGGAACTGCAATGGAGAGTGCTTATAGCAGCAACTGCCAAGCTCTTTGACAGGATTACGAGGTACTCGCAATGGTGCCTCACTCTCCCACAAAACATACCAGCTCAGATTAATTATTGCTCTCTTTTCAAATAAGCTGTCAATGGCCTTGGCAGCAGATTGAAGCCAAGCAGTGCCAACTATTTATGTTGGAGCAGGCAAAAGATATATATATTAGGGAACTCTGCGGTAGCAACATGCATCCAAAGTGTTAAATCTATATAAACAAGCTCAGTGAGTTCCACCAATGCAGTGATTTCGGCAGTAAAAGGACAGATATTGTCACAGGCATGAACCTATGCTAGCTGAGGAGTAATGAAGTCACCCTCATTGCTGCATACACCGAAATAAGTGTGAGTACTTGACAGTGGAAGGTCTGAGCAAATAAGCACATGAATTCGGTCATGTATATA
>JAJIZL010015455.1:0-12052 GCA_023969395.1 Amblyomma maculatum
AAGATTAAGCTTCGATTGAGGAAAACGCAGAAAACTAGAAGGATTTCAGGTATGATCTGGATCAAATTCCATTAGAATATGCTGTGGAAGTGAGGAATCGATTTCAAAAATTAGGACTAGAAGACAGAGAGCCCGAAGAGATGTGGACTGGTGTTCGTGATATAATACAAGAAGTTGCTACTAAGGTAGTTCCAAAGCAAAAGAAATGCAAGAAAGCAAACTGGTTATCTGAAGAGGCTTTGCAAATAGCTGAGGAAAGGAGGATGGCAAAAGTTATGGGGGAAAGAGAAAGATACAAGGTTGTCAATGCGGATTTTAAGAAAATAGGAAGGAGAGATAAGAATGCCTTCCTGAAAATACAGTGCCATGCAGTTGAGGACAACAGCCAATTAAGGAACACAAGAGCTCTGTATAAGACAATTAAAGATATCAAAGGAAGCTTCTGTGCTAAGCTGGACAAACGAGGCAAGGACCTCACTGAAGCCTCAGAGATAAAGAAGAGGTGGCCGGAATACAGAGAAGAACTGTACAAGAAGGACCCGAATGTGCAAACCCAACATAAGACGGTTGTGATTACTGATTTCGAGCCGGGCATCCTGAAGAGTGAAGTTGAATGGGCCTTAGCCAGCCTTGCTAGGAACAAAGCTAGCGGAATTGATGGCATTCCAGCTGAGTTGCTTCAAAACCTCAACCATGACGATGTTAACATTCTGCATACATTCTGTCAGAAGATTTGGACAACCCTGCAGTGGCCACAGGATTGGAGGAGGTCAGTTTACATCCCCATTCCAAAGAAAGGCAGTGCCAAAGATTGTTCCAACTACCGCACGATCGCGCTTATTTCGCATGCTAACAAGGTGGTGTTGAAAATCCTCCAAGGCAGGCTGCAGCAGTATGTGGATCGGGAGCTTCCGGACGTGCAAGCTGGGTTTCGCAAGGGCAGAGGAACAAGAGACCAAATTGCTAACCTTCGCTGGATCATGGAAAAAGTAAGAGAGTTCCAGAGACCCATCTACTTCTGCTTTATTGATTAGGCGAAAACGTTTGATTGCGTAGATCACAGCAGATTGTGGCAAGCTCTCCAAGAGATGGGAGTTCCAATTCACCTCATCTGTCTCCTCAGGAACCTGTATGAAGGGCAAGAGGCCACAGTCAGAACTGGGCATGGTCTGACTGATTGGTTTCCGATCGAGAGAGGAGTGAGGCAAGGCTGCATACTGTCGCCCTGCCTATTTAACCTATATGCAGAGTGCATCATGAGGAAGGCCGGTCTGGACGAGTCTTCAGCTGGAGTGAAGATTGCTGGAAAACATATCAACAACCTTAGATATGCGGATGATACCATTTTAATGGCAGAAAGTGAAGTGGAACTCAAGAGACTTCTGATGCGCGTACAAGAAGAGAGTGAAACGTTCGGGCTTAAACTGAACATTAAAAAGACAAAGATCATGGCGTCTTGCCCCATCAAGTCCTGGAGCATCAATGGACAAGAAGTGGAAGCTGTGACAGATTTTCTGTTCTTGGGCACCAAGAGTACCCCGGAAGGAGACTGCAGCCATGAAATTAGGAGACGCCTGCTAACTGGAAAAGAGAGCCATTGTTAGCCTTGACAGCCTAGTAAAGAGCAGAGCCATTAGTCTGCCAACCAAGATCCGTAGAGCTCGTGCTATGGTCTTTCCAGTTGTGATGTATGGATGCAAGAGTTGGACTGTGAAAAAGGCTCACCGCCGAAGAATTGACGCGTTTTAATTGTGGTGCTGGCGAAGACTCTTGAGAGTTCCTTGGACTGCCAGAGATTAAATCAGTCGATATTGTCGACCATAAACCCTGACTGCTTATTGGAGGGTGAAATTCTAAAGTTAAAGCACAGCTACTTTGGTCATCTGATGAGAAGAGAGGAGTCGCTGGAGAAAGATTTGATGTTGGGAAAGGTTGAGGGTCGCCGGAGAAGGGGTAGGCAGCGAACGCGATGGATAGATGGCATCCTCGAGGTGCTGCAGATGAAGTTATGTGATGCTTAGGAAGATAGTGAGAGACCGGAAAGCGTGGCTTGACATGGTACATAGGGTCACGAAGAGTCGGACACGACTGAACGACTGAACTGGAACTGAACGGTACCGACAACTTAGTTGACTAAATTTAATCATATAGTTCTTTGTAATATACGCCAATACATGCGCTGTCAACTTGCTTTATCCTGGTCGATAAAAAAGTTTTTTAAATCATTTTTAAATCATTCATTTAAAATCATTAATGATTTTAATTATGCTATCATTTTGTTTCTTCACTTTATAGGGCGCAAATGCAACTTTCTCCACGATCGCTTGCAGCGAAATTTAAGCGATCTACTTATCTTTTTTTATATACTTGGAAAATTTTTATTCAGTCAAGACTTGGTTGGTCTAGTCGGCTCATGGCTAAATGGTGAAAGAACCGCGCAAAACAAACGAGGACGAAGAAACACGTGAACACCGGACGCGTCAAATGTGCGTCATGTTGTACTGCTTATTTTGTACCTCGCATAGCCGAATCCACTTTGGGACATTAAACTTACCATATATATACCATACTTAAATATCCTGCTCGATCAGATCTAGGTTGTACGTGGATATGTATTTCATTCGTCAGGTTCCTAATGACCTTCGAAAGAAAATTTATTAACCAGAGGAATAATGCTGCGTGACTTTGTCGGCACCCTAACGATGTTATACTCACTTTCTAGGACCGGTGATGAAGAGTCACTCGTTGAAACATGCGAAAGTGAAAAGAGAGAAAAGCTACTTCACAGGACCGGGCCTGCTGGAGTGACCGCTTAAGGTAACCGCAGTTACCTTCGCAGCAGCTTTTGTGTCCTTTTTTGTACGAACACACGGGCAGTACTGCAGGTGAAGGGGATGTCACAGCGCTGCTCTCTTGCCTTCGATTAACACCAAATGCACACGGAATATCGCTCCAAATCTTCCTATGACTTGATAGTATATACATCAAAACCTGCACAAGCTGCAAGCGTTTGCTATTGCGCTCTTCGTAGTGTGGCCGAAAAGCAACCACGAAAATTAGGAGTTGCAAACTACCTGATCAAGTTTCAACGAATAAGTACAATCCACGTTAGCCGCGAAGGTAATCCGTCGCCGAAGGGTCTACCTGTTGCACTCAACGCCGCTGCCGTTCGCTCTCATCTTTATCCGACAGCAAGAAACATGTGAAAACAGGTACCATTTTCTTTTTTGTGCCACGTGGTGCAACCAACCAACCAACCAATATCGCCTCGATGTTTCAAAACAAAGAAACTTAAACATAAACACTGCAAAGTTTAAACACCACAGATTCTTTAACCCGCGTAATATGGCTTCAGTCGTACATGTACAATTTCTAGGCGTGCGCGTCGCCGTTGTGATGCTGATGTTCCGTCGGGAATGACTTCATAGTCCAGTGGTCCGACGCGGCGAAGGATTTTGTATGGCCCAAAGTATCGACGCAACAACTTTTCACTTAATCCGCGACGGCGAATTGGTGTCCAAACCCACACTTGGTCTCCTGGATTGTACTCTGCGTGGCGTCGTCGTAAATTGTATCGTCAGCTGTCGGTGCGCTGTTGGTCTTTAATACGCAGTCGTGCGAGTCGTCGGGCTTCCTCTGCACGCTGCAGGTAGGCGGCGACGTCAAGGTTGTCTTCGCTGGTTACGTGCGGCAGCATTGCATCGAGCGTCGTCGTGGGCTCCCTGCCGTACACAAGCTTAAACGGGGTCGCTCTGGTCGTCTCCTGGACTTCCGTGTTATACGCGAAGATCACGTACGGCAAGATGGCGTCCCAGGTCTTGTGTTCAGCGTCGACGTATATAGCGATCATGTCCGCGATCGTTTTGTTCAGGCGCTCCGTAAGGCCATTGGTCTGGGGATGTAACGCAGTTGTTCGTCGATGGCTTGTGTGACTGTATTCCAGGATGGCTTGCGTCAACTCTGCCGTAAACGCCGTTCCCCTGTCCGTGATGAGCACTTCTGGGGCGCCGTGTCGCAAGAGAATTTGTTCGACAAAAAATTTGGCGACTTCTGCCGCGGTACCATTTGGTAGTGATCTTGCTTCGGCGTAACGGATAAGGTAGTCAGTGGCCACGATGATCCACTTCTTACCCATAGACGAAGATGGAAAGGGGCCGAGGAGATCCATCCCAATTTGTTGAAAGGGCAGGATTGGGGGCGGAATCGGATTTAGTAGTCCTGCTGGTCTGTTCGGCGGCGTCTTGCGTCGTTGGCACTCACGACACGTCTTCACGTAGTGGGCAACTTCGGCAGGCAGTCGCGGCCAGTAATACTTCTCCTGGATTCGACGCAACGTGCGCGCAAATCCGAGGTGCCCTGCTGTGGGCTCATCGTGCAACGCCTGCAGAATTTCTTGCCGAAGGGTTTTCGGCACTGCTAGAAGCTGCGCGGTCTTGTTGGGTGCGAAGTTCTTCACGAGGAGGCCATTGCTTAACGTGAAGGATGATAAATGTCGCCTGAACACACCAGGAGGGGAAGTGGTCTTTCCTTCCAAGTAATCGGCTAGCGCTTTCAGCTCAGGGTCTGATCGCTGTTGTTCTGCGAAACTGCTGGCGCTTACCGGTCCCAAAAAGGCGTCGTCATCATCGTCTTTCGGGGGAGCATCGACCGGAGCGCGGGATAAGCAGTCTGCGTCGGAATGCTTCCGGCCCGACTTATAGACTACAGTCATGTCAAATTCTTGAAGTCGTAGGCTCCATCTGGCAAGGCGGCCGGAAGGATCTTTCAAATTAGCCAGCCAGCAGAGCGCGTGATGGTCGCTTACCACCTTAAATGGTCGGCCGTATAGGTATGGACGAAACTTAGAAGTGGCCCAGATGATTGCAAGGCACTAATTCTCGGTCGTCGTGTAATTGACTTCGGCTTTTGTGAGGGATCTGCTAGTGTAGGCGATTACTTTCTCCTGTCGGGCACTCTTCTGGACGAGAACGGCTCCTAGGCCCACACTGCTCGCGTCGGTGTGAATTTCGGTCTCGGCGTTTTCATCAAAGTGGCCAAGTACAGGAGGGCATTGCAGGCGGCGCTTGAGTTCGTCGAAGGCTTCTCCTTGCGGCGCTTCCCATTTAAAAGGTATGTCAGCCTTTGTAAGCTGCGTCAACGGTTCGGCGATCCGCGAAAAGTTTCTCACAAATCGTCGATAATAAGCGCACAGCCCAAGGAATCGGCGCACAGCTTTCTTGTCGGCAGGCGGTGGGAACTGTGCGATTGCAGCTGTTTTCTCCGGGTCTGGGCGAATACCGTCCTTGCTAACGATGTGACCTAGGAACCGCAGTTCTTCGTAGGCGAAGTGACACTTCTCTGCTTTTAGCGTTAGTCCTGATGACTTGATGGCTTCCAGCACTGTCTGTAGTCGTTTTAGGTGGTCTTCGAAGTTTGACGAGAAGACAACGTCGTCCAAATATACCAAACAAATTTGCCACTTCAAGCCTGCCAGGACTGTGTCCATTACTCGTTGAAACGTGGCTGGTGCGGAGCAGAGGCCAAATGGCATCACCTTAAATTCATAAAGGCCGTCCGGTGTAATGAATGCGGTCTTCTCGCGATCTCTTTCGTCGACCTCAATTTGCCAATATCCGCTCTTCAGGTCCATCGATGAGAAGTACCTTGCATTGCAGAGCCGGTCGAGAGTGTCGTCGATGCGGGGAAGCGTGTAGACATCCTTCTTCGTTATGCTATTCAAGCGGCGGTAATCAATGCAGAAGCGAAGGGTGCCGTCTTTCTTCTTCACCAAAACGACTGGTGCCGCCCAGGGGCTGTTCGCTGGCTGGATTACGTCATCACGCAGCATTTCCTCAACTTGATCGCGAATGGCCTGGCGTTCGCGCGGCGATACATGATAGGGGCTTTGGCGCAGAGGTCGAGCGTGTTCGTCCGTTATTATGCGGTGCTTGGCCAGTGGTGTTCGTCGTACCTTCGATGACGATGAGAAGCACTCCCCGTAGCTTCGAAGCAGACTGAGAATCTGGTCTTTCCTGCTGTGGGTCAATGCCGGGTTGATGTCAAATTTGGGCTGACGGAATAGGTCCGGTGCGTCTTCCAGCGTTTGGTCGTGGAGGGCGAATACGTCTTTAAGGTCCGCTAATTCGTCGAGAAAAGCGATGGTCGTGCCCTTGTTGAGATGCCGGTATTCTTCAGTGAAGTTTGTTACCAGCACCTGAGCTTGTCCTCTCCGGAATTTCGCGATGCCTCTTGCGATACCGATACCTCGTTCCAAGAGCAATTGGATATTTCCTTCGACGATGCCTTCAGCGGTTTCGATGTCTGTGCTACCTACGCTGACGGCGATGCTTGATCAGGGCGGCACGGTCAATTCTCCGTCGAGGACGTTTAGAGCGACGTGTTGCGTCGAAGTCATCGTAGCAGGTATGGCTTTGTCTGCAGAGAGCTTGATGAGCTTGGATCGGAGGTCGATGATAGCCCTATTTTCATTTAGGAAGTCCATGCCTAAAATCACGTCGCGGGAACAGGGCTGCAAGACCACAAAGCTGGTGGGGTAAGTACGCCCATTTACGGTTATTCTTGCAGTACATCGTCCCAATGGGGTAATCAGGTTGCCACCTGCGGTGCAAATCAGCGGGCCATCCCAAGCGGTTGTAACTTTCCTGAGATGGGAGGCTAACAGTCCACTGATGACTGAATAGTCAGCTCCGGTGTCTACAAGGGCAGTGACTCTGCGACCGTCGATATCAACTTCAAGGTCACTTGTTCGCGTCCTCGCATTGCACGTGGGCTTTAGTGTCCGATCTCGGCTCCGTCGTTTCTTCAGGTCATGGCCGGGGCATACCGTTGTTACTTCGCTGGGCGGCGGTGTCTGCTTGCACTCTGGTCGTGTTGTCGTCGATGTCGTCGTGTGGAGCGGCGATGAAATGGTTGCGTCGTCGTTGGTGGTCGTCAGCGGCGGAGGATCTTCGTCTTTTCGCCGTTGAGCAATCTCACCTCCAAAGGTTGCTGTCTTTAGTTTCCCCTACGGGGGCTAGGAGACCGTCCTTGCACGTAACCGCGGCCCGGCGACGCAAATCGGGCATTGTACGGTGATGGGGAGCGTGACAGACGCCTTGGCGATGAGTGCTCTCCGCTGCGCAGGAAGTCATTGATTTCCTGTGGTAGCTCGCCAGGACGCGGTCGTGGAGCGTCGACAGCGAAACCACGGAGGCCGACCCGCCTGTACGGGCAGTGACGGAGGATGTGTCCTGCCTCACCACAATGGAAGCAGAGCGGTCGGTTGTTTGCTGTCCTCCAGGCGTCGCACTTTCTGGGACTTGGGGGTCGTTGGTAGGCTTGGCGGGCTGGGGCCAAGGGGCTGTTTTCAGGAACAGGACGGTAACGGCGAGGACTCGGAAAGTCATCACGTCGGGGCGCAGGGCGACGTAATGCACCAGCGTAGTTCATCGCTGTTCTCTCTTGTGCTGGAACAGTCGCAGCCGTCGCTTCAGGAATGCCCAGCGCCTGCTGAACTTCTTCACGGACGACGTCCGCGAGCGTCGCCACCTGGGGTTGTTGCGATGATGGCAGCATTCGGCGGAGCTCCTCTCGCACAATCTCCCGGATTAGGTCCCGAAGGTTCTCTCCGTTTGCAGATGTGCTGGGGTAGTGGCATGAGTAGTGTGGTTGAAGTGTTCGCTCGTAGTGGCGCATCCGGGTATCCAACGTCTTCTCGATGGTCGATGCTTCACTCTCAAATTCTTCCACAGTTTTCGGCGGGTTACGGACAAGCCCCGCAAAAAGCGACTCTTTAATGCCTCGCATTAAGAATTTCACTCTCTGCCCCGCCGGGGTGGCGCAGTGGTTACGGCGATCGACTAGTGTTCCCAAGGATGCGGGATCGAATCCCGGCCTCGGCGGCCGCTTTTCGATGGAGGTGAAAAGAAAGGTGCCTGTGTGCTGTGCGATGTCAGTGCACGTTAAAGAACCCCAGGTGGTCGAAATTTCCGGAGCCCTCCACTACGGCGTCTCTCATAGCCTGAGTCGCTTTGGGACGTTAAACCCCACAAACCAACCAAGAATTTCACTCTGTCACCTTCGGTCATGTTAGGGTCGGCACGGCGAAACAGGCGTTTCATCTCCTCTACGAAGGCCAGGACGGGCTCGTTTGGCAGTTGAATTCTTGATTGGAGGAGGGCCTGAGCTCTTTCTTTCCGGACAGAACTTGTAAAGGCCATCAAGAACTGTGCTTTATCTCCGAATCCTTGAAAGAAGTCTCGTGATTTTCAAACCAAACTCGGGCATGTCCTTGAAGAACAAAGTAAATCTGCCTGAGTTTCGCAGCGTCGTTCCAATCGTTGAATTCTGCCACACGGTCGAAAAGGTCCATCCAGTCACCCGCATCTTCATCCGATCGTCCATGGAAGCAGGGGGGCTCACGGGGTTGGACGAAAACAACCGGTGCTGTAGGCTGGGCCATTGTCAGCGTCGATGCCTTCCGAGATCGAATGGAGTCAGGCAGCAGACCGTGTTCGGGTTGTAGGCCTTGAAATCGGCGGCTGGCTCGGTGACCTGTAGGCTGGTCTTCCAGGGCGTCAGGAACACGGCTTGGGTCTTCGCTTGAAGGATGAAAGGCAGCACCTCCACCAGATGTCACGTAGTGGTGACGAGGTCGACGACACAAATGAAGGGTCGATGATTGCACTAAAGAAACTCTTTATTTGGGCTGACATGCGCCCGCAAAAGAACTAAGCAACTCGGCGGCGGCGATAGCAACAAACGCGCTCGTCGGTCGTCGGACGGAGAATGCCCGTCACACTCGGTAACGCTCAATTTAAAAGCTGCACAGAACAATCTAGATAACGTCGCAAACAGCTACCAGCACGGGCTGGAACATTGTGGAAAGACACCCGAGTGGCCGGAACCTTCGAGACAGATCTCGGTGCGTTTTGCGCTACAACAAAACTGATAAACGTGTGACTCGTAACATCGAGCAGTAACAAACAAAGATTACGGAACTCATACGCGGTCCAGAATCAGAGTGATAAGCCTGTATGCCGGCGGCTGTTAAAGAACAACAAATACTGTTTTGAAGGTTTCGCGGCAATAGCTTGCAGCAATATCAGGAATTAGACTCAAAAACACAGCAAGCGCCGCGCATCCAATGCAAACCGCTCGGGTACAATGAACTTTGCCTACACCCCGAAAGTCACTGCTGTCGCCAGCGCCGCCGCATCACCACAGAAATCACTGGCTGATGCTTCCACGCGCGCTTAACGCACCAATGCTGAAACTCTTTCCCCTCCCGCCCTCTTTCAAAGAACTGGTTTGGACGGCCACGCTGCTAGCAAAAGGCTCGCTCACATTTGCGAGTTTTACAGAGCCCCTGCAGCAGCTTGAAAGGATAAGGTTTTCAAATTTGTCATGACCTTTCCTCAATCACATTATAGTTTCTGGCAACGCAACCAACTTGTGCGAGCCCATGTAGTTTCGTGCGTTAACAAACCCGCGGATCCTTTTCTCTTCTTTCGCTTCCCACTGATAGGAACCGCTCCTTCTCACGGGTATTTCTTTATTCCTTTTCCACCGCGCAGCGTGGTTGGAATGATAAAGAAGCTTATTGTTTATTGTCGATATATGCGTTGTGCGCCCCATATACGTGCCGAGACTTGTCATGTTCGCAGCCTGCTCGAGAAACTGCCGTTTTTTGGCTACTTTGCGAATGGCAAAAAAAACAACTAAATTGGTAACCTCGAGAGTCTTCATACGTTTCCTTTTGCACGTCATATATCTAGAAAGCCCGCACAGCGTATTTGGGTTTTTCGCCAGGTAAACAGACGACGCGGCGCGAAATGCCTTATGGATAATGCAACAGCGTTCGAGAAAAAAAATGTGACTGTTAGCACGGTCGTTTATTCGATCAACTTCCCTTGAGGCAACGACTTCCTTCTCAGCAATGCAAAAGGTTACATTCTGCATGTCGCATGATCGTGCGATAACACACGGTTTCGTTTTGTATGCGGGTTCTCACTGACAACTGTATTCGCAACAGTGTTTAAGTACTCCTGCTGCTTCTACATCGTTGTGGTTGGGTCATTCCATCTCAAGCATCCAAGGTGTACCACGGGATTGCCTCAGATCTCCCAGAAAAAAAGTTCGTGGTAGTGGATATAAATATTCGTAATCTGCCGAATATTTCTCGACAAAAAAAATTCATATTGAAGTGCGTGTTGAAATATAAAGCTTGGTGTGAATGGAGTGATCAGAATTGTTGAACACTTACATTGATCATATTACTGGATTTACATATTTTCCCTACATATTCACATCTTCCTTCACGCTCAAGCTTAATGCAGAAATGAAAAATTTAGACACTAAATGTTGTTTACTTTACTTCATTATGCTAAGGATCATGCGCACCTGCGGTGGTAAGCGCTGCAGGAAGAGTTCCCGGAGGAGTTTGCTGTCGTGTGAAGAAGCTTAGTCTCCAGCCAGGGCGGTCATGCGACGCAACAGCTCGGTAGGCCTTCGATCTCCGAGCTCTTCTGAGGCGAGGAGCTGCTGCCGACGACGCGGCTCCGTTTCAGAAGTTCGCTGGATAAGCGTTACCCGAAGATGATCGTAAGGACGATCGCTTAGAGGAGAGCGGAGGACATCGCGAACAATCGCAGCAATAGTAGGCGTGAGGGCGCCAATGACTTGGTCGAACATGGCCATCTGTAAAGTGACACAGTGCCGGCTGAACAAGGCCTCGATGGTGAGGAACCAAAGTTCAGAGTCCGGTGACCAGCAGTCAGGGAGCTTGATAGCGGAGACCGCGGAGTCATGAGGTGGCGCCATATGATGCGACGGAGACGGTAAATGAGTGGGGAAATCCGTGGTCATGGCTTACACGATCGAAGGTATAGGCAGGGTCTCGAGCTCCGGGAGCTAGCATGCCTAGCGAAGCGGTTGATGCAAGCGCAGGGAAGAGTAGAGAGCGAAGACGCGAAGTCCAGAGTCATCAAATTTGTGGAGATGAACCACAGACACACTCGTTCTCTGGTCCCCCCAAATACATTCGACAGAACTCGTTGACCCAAGCGGGGACGCGTATTGTCAAATCCTATCCCGTAGGAGCACTCGAGCAGACAACGCTCTGGGGCGTTATTTTTTTTTTGAGCAGCGTCACCTAGCAACAAATAGTGAAAGTATTGTCAAATAAAATAAGAGCGCATTTAAATGACACTGGTCCCGTCGCTTTTGTGGCTCAATTTTGCATTTCCTCACTGTACGGGTTTCCTTGGAATACCTATACAGTCTATCGAGAAGACAGATGACAAAAGTTCTTATACAGACGTTATTTCCTTTACCGATGTATAGACACCCTTACCTCTCCTTTCTAGATAATAGTGTATATAAGCGGGTTCAACGAATGTATATACAATTAGCCGCAAAGACTTTCTTTTTTTTAACTTCACACAATAACCTTAACTGTCAAAACGTGGCTTCGTGCAAAAAGACCTCCTGTGCCATGGTCAGTAGACTGTCGCCGGTGTCAGTAGCCAGAAACTATAGATCATTGCTTTGTATATTGCTATGATGCAGTTTTTTGCGGGGGACATTCTTCAACGGACTCTCAAAAAGGAGATTGATATTAGGCCGCCTACAATGGAAGCTTCTGAGGCGCCATGTGACCTTTTTGTGCTCATGGGACTTTTTAGCCTGTAGAATAGCCGCATGACAGATCGCCACGCAGAGCCACCACGTTCATCAAAGTCTGTTCAGAGAACAATGTGCTACGGTGCGGGGAGTGTATGCTGCGCAGGATCGACCTCCTGCCTTGTTCCCTTTACTAGATGCATGTATATGTCTCCCGGAATTTTGATGTGTGGCCAAGTGAGGGCTCGATGCTGGTGTAACTGCGTATTGACAGGTTGCGGAATAAGACCTGGTTAAATTGCTCGAAGTACTTCCATGCATTACAGAAAAAGAAAACAGCTTTTGTGGGTCCCAACAGGATAGTTAAGCGGGCGAGTTGGTGATACATCATCCAAAAACGCCGCGAACAAACGGGGACGAAAGGTTGTTCCGGTGGTTTCTTCCTTTCGTC
>JAJIZL010015456.1:22070-69783 GCA_023969395.1 Amblyomma maculatum
TTTTAGCTTTTGCTTTCCATCCCCAGCACGCATTTATTTATTTATTTCAATGAGTTAGCCACATGGCATAAACGTGGTGGTAGATTCGCAAAAATGTGTGAAGTGCAGCCATGTACAAGAAGTCACATAAACTGCGTGCATAGATGTTTGTTATCCATAAGTGGAATTGAGAGTCATTAGTCGGTGAAAGTCCAGCATTTTGTAGAATTGTCTTGCGCATATGCGAAGTTCCTGGGCATGTCCATATTAGATGCCGGAGAGTGGTGTCGCAAGCGGGTTCTTCGCAGTGTGGGCATTTACCGGGAACTGGAATTGCAGGATTTTGCCACTGGTGTCGAACGGCGGGTGTAAGGGCCACTCCGACTCTCAGCCGTCTCAGAGATATCTCCTCCACCCTTGTTAGATTGGGGGGAAGGGGGGTACGTACACGAGCGAATTAGAGCACGTGTACGCTGCCTGAGCGTGATTCCGTTCTCTCAACGGTATGGATGGATGGATGGAATATAGGAGCGTCCCCTTTGAAATGGGGTGGTAGCAGTAGCCATCATGCTCATTTTTCTCCTTATATCTTAATTATTGATTTAAATTGGTTAACTAAACCATCATTCGATTTATAAATTTTTTGTTTCTACATCACTAACATTATGTCACTTCTCTGCTTTTAAGCCACCAATCTTCCAGTCGTTTTTTGCTAGTTTTCACCGCCGGTTTAATCACCCGGCCACTGGTATCTCTAAACCCCAGAGCTACAGGAACAGTGATTGCGCCTGCATCAACTTCAGGATGGATACCATTACATTCGAGTATAATATGGTCAATTGTTTCACTTGAGTTACCACATGCAGCACATGCGTCATCTGCATTGGTAAATTTCTTTTTGTAGCTGCGTGTTCTAAGGCACTCTGATGCAGCTTTAAAACGTAGGGCACTGCCTCTTGAGTTATCAAAGAAATCTTCCTTCCTGATCTTCATTTTCCACTTTCGGTATAATTCCACACTCTGTTTCTTTTCTATCGAATTTATCCAATTTTTGCCTTCTGTGCTTTTCACCTGTTGCTTAATGCTCTTTATTTCTCCGTCCTTGTGACTAGCATACTTACTAGTTAGTTTCCTAGTTCTTTTCCTCCATTGTGAGTAAACGCTTTTTAAGTACAGGTATTTAATAATTTAGCTGCCCATCTGTTACTGTCCCATTTCTTCAGGCGTTCCTCATATAATATTTCACTCTGAGCTTCCCGTACTTCGAAAGATGCCCAGCCCATATCTCCCTGTACCGCGTCATTTGTAGTTTTGTCGTGGGCACCTAGTGCTAATCGTCCAACCGATCTCTGATTTATTTCTAACGTCGACTGTACCTATGATTTTAGGCACAAAACCGCATTTCCGAAAGTAAGTCCAGGCACCATAATTCCTTTCCAAATACCCCTCAAAACCTCATACCTATTGTATCCCCACAATGCCTTAAGCTTCATTATCCCGGCATTCCTTCGCCCTTCGGCCTTAAGTGATTGGTCATGCTTTCCAATGTATGCCAATCCTTCGTTTAGCCATTCCCCGAGATATTTATATTCTGCTACTCTAGGTATTTCATCGCCTTGCATTTTCAGACCCTGATCAGTTGAGCCGTTGAAAATCATCAGACCTGACTTAACTGCGCTAAAACTGAAGCCTAGAGCGTCTCTTCATCTCCGCATTATTTAACTAGAGTTTGCAATTCTTCCAGACTCTCAGCTAGCAGCACAATATCGTCTGCATACATCAAACTGGGTAGGCGCTGCTCTACCGCCTTTCCACCTAATCTATATGACAGGTTAAAACCTAGGTTACTGTCTTGTATCCTCCGTTCCAGGTTTATCATATAAAGCATGAATAGCAGCGGTGATAGAGGACAGCCTTGTCTTAAACCTTTGCATACTCTGACATCTTCTGTACTTCTTATCCCTTCCCACGTAATTTCTACTTTGTTATTCTGGTATATTTCCTGCAGGAACTCTATTATCTCATAACCAAAACCTTCTTCTTTTAATATGTTTCACAGGAGTTCCCTGCTTACGTTGTCGTACGCCCCGTTTATGTCCAGGAAGGCCAAATACAAAGGTCTATTTTCCACTCTAGATATTTCGATGCATTGGGTAAGCACGAACAGGCTATCGTATAAGCGCCTACCATTTCTAAAGCCGTTCTGAAGTTCTCCGAGTATCTTGTTTCTTTCTAACCAATGCTTGCACGTTTAATTTCACCGCCTGCATGGCCAACCTGTACATAACAGATGTTATGGTAATCGGCCTGTAGGATTTTATGTGCATCTTTTCTCCTTTCCCTTTCTAAATCCAATTCATTTTACTCTGCCGCCAGCTGTCCGGAATTCGCTTATTCGTTATGACTGTTTCCAGAGCTTTCAACAACGTTTCCGTCCTTTTTGGACCAAGTTCATTAATCAGCTTGGTCGGAATTCCATCTATTCCTGTAGATGTGTTTTTAGGAATACTTTTTTCTGCCATTTTCCAGTTTAGATTGGTCATTTCTAAGCTGCTTTGTATTCTGTTACCTTGTGTTGCTTCCTGATTGGCGGAGATTACACTATCGTCGCTCTTAAATGACTCGGCTATAACTGATGTAATGTAGTTCACTGCGTCGTCTCCCTTTAAACAATTTCCCTCGTTATCTTGAATCCGATCCTGCTTCCTTTGATTCTTTTTCTTTAGCCAGCTTATATGGTTTCAGAATTTTCTTGCTCCGCCTCTAGAGGCATCGTGTATGCCAGCCATCCAGCGATCGGTGTACTGCCTTATTTTACTTTGGACGGGGGGATGCACCTCAAGTTTCTTTTGTCGATATGATTCCCATTTTTGGTCGATTTCCTCCTGAGATACCTGTGCTTTCTTTGCCATTCGGTGTTCCCTTGAAGCAGCCAGTCGTTGTTCAATAGCTTCCCTGATTTCCTTATTTCACCAACCTCCGGGGCTTCCTCTTTCCATTCCAGCGGTTTGCTACTTTAACCTCCTGAATTTTCCTCCTTATGAGTAGTTCTACCTGTTCATAATCCCAGTCTTCCATGGGGCTTTTCTCTATTGCTGCCTCTATGTCTGCTGCTATCTGCGCTATTTGATCGTCGCTTAATTTTGCGTTTATGTTTTGTCTAAGTTCCATTTCTCTTTTCATCAAGGGCCCCATCTGCAGACTAATACGTTTATGATCACTTCCCAGACTACACTCCCCTTCTTCGTCTATTTCCATCTTTGTGACCTTCCTATAAATTTCCTGCGACATTAGACAATAGTCAATGATCGTCTGCCTGTTGCCGAATTCCCACGTGATTTGGCCTTCACATTTTGTTTCTCTATTTACTATAACTAGATCGTGTCGCTCACAGAAATCTAGCATTAGCTTGCCGTTACAATCCGTGTATCCATCCAGATCGTCGAGAGAGGTAGGGTCCTTTGAGCAGCGTTACCTGGCTGCAGATAGCGGAAATATTGTGAAAATGAATAAGACTGCATTTAAAACCTACCGTGCTAGTTGCTTCAGTTGCGCAATATATTGACATTACTCCCCTTTGCAGTGTAAGTGCAAATTGTTTCTCATTTTTTAAAACATCTGTTCGAATGCTGTAAGTGCAACCTTTTTCTGATCAATTTTAAATCGCGACGTTAAAATAACCTACTAAGGTCTTTCCGGAGGGCTGTTCTCCTTTAGGTTACATTATGTGATGTTTTTATTTCTTAATAGCCGCAAAACCAGCCGTGAACAGAGGCACGAAATAATGGCATGACAACGGTAACACCATTCAATTAGCTTCACCGTAATCATTTCCTGCCTTCAATGAGTGTATGTTACCTTTAGGGTGCGTTCAGACACCTCTCGGTAACAATCGTCGTTTTACCCGCTCAGAGGCGACCAGTGAGGAGAAAGAAGTTTAAGGACCCTACCGTTGAGGAGACGGAATTACGCGCTGCCTGAAGGGTGCTGATGATGTCAAATGGGTCAGAAGTTGATCCGGTGGCAAGGAATCATGAATAGGTTGCGACACATCTGCTACCCGAGGAAGCAAGTCTGCTGCAATGGTATTCAAATTTGCGTTGTCTTGAACACAGGGACTGAGTATAGTAACTGGGTAATGGTGACAAGCAGCATGTATAGTCTGTGCGACCTTAAGAGTGCCATGGACTTTATTTAAATGCTTTAGGGCTTCTTCGGAGTGAGTCATTATGTGTACTTGTTTAAGCGTAGGGCCGGCAGGTAACGCTCCTATCGCGTTTACGATAGCTTGCAGTTCGAAGGCAAGAGTTGATTTGATATTGGTAAGGTAAGTTCCAGTGGTGTTCAGGTGAGGGTGAGTTGAGCTTATAAAAGCAACTGAGCCATCTCTTAGGGTTACGGCTGCATCTGTGTAAATAATACAGTCATCAGGTGTTGCGCAAGAAGATATTGAGAATAATAATGAGAACTGCGACTCCTTGGTGAGTAGAGGCTTATTAGAAGTAAGGTGGTAGTAGTCCCATGGAAGTGGCTGGTTCTCTAATTCAGGACGAAGGGAAGCTTTTCTTGCTCTGTTTGTCTGTCTATGGGCAGTTAATTATGACAACGTGTTAAGGTGGCCGTACTCCTGGAATAGACGAATAGGAGTTGATCGAGGCAGTCCAGTAATGACTTGCATGGCCTCATGGTTGAGTGCCTCGAGTGTAGACCATTGCCGTTTTGTTAGTTTCTGAAACGATGCCTGGTATAGAAGCCGCGGTTGAAAGACAGCACGAACAAGTCGGCGAGCGGTATCTGATTGGGCACCACCAGAACAATTTGCCATTCTTCGAATTTGTCCAAGTGTGTTCATGGCACTCTTGAGCACATCTGATAACCAAACTGTGCCTTTTCCTGAGGAATGTAAATGGAGGCCCAACACCTTGATACATTCCACATCAGAGAGGGATGTATTGTCAATTGTCAACGCGAATGGATTAGCTTTGAAAGTTCTGCGGCCAGCCTTATTGCCCACATAGACATAGCATGTTTTGGTGAGGTTGAGGGATAGGCCTGTGTTGTTGAGAAATTCTTGAAGGCGATTTATGGCATTTTGCAGGAAGCCTTGCTGCACCTGCACTGAGCGTTTTCTAGACCACTTAGTAATATCGTCTGCGTAGGCTAGCACTTTATTATTAGGAAGTGAGGAAAGTGCATGTATGAGAGGAATAAATGCAATATTGAACAAAGTTGGGGCTAAAACTGAGCCCTGTGGTACTCCACGATTATAAGTGAAATGTCCTGTTGGTTTTCCATTTACACGGATAGCAAACGTTTGGTGGGAGAGGAACGCGTGAATTGCACAACAAAGCTGTAAGGGCATTCCAAGTGATGACATATTATTGAGGATCGCTGTGTGGAGGATGTCGTATGCTTTCGTGATATCTGTAGCTACGACTGCGCGGGTGAGACGACTGTGAGATGAACAGTATATTACTTCATTTGCAAAAAGGTGAAGGCCATCTTCAGAGCCGTACCCAGGCCGAAAGCCAATCTGTGAAGACGAATATTTGTGATGGTCAAGCCACCAGGATATACGAGTGGCAAGTAGCTTTTCGTACAGCCTAGAGAGAGTGTGGAGGAGAGAAATCGGACATAGAGCACCATGAGTTGTGGGTGGTTTTCCGGGCTTTGATATGAGAACTACTATAGAATGTTTCCAATCTGGTGGCATTTCACTGGAAATCCACATTTCATTGAAAATTATGAGAAGTGAGGTCAATGATTCACCTTCTAGATTGCGGGATAGTGTATAAGGCACACAATCATGACCGGGTGTGGTGTTTGGGTGGATGTCATCAATCGCAGCGATCAGCCCAGCTATGATGAAAGGGCTCGTGATCTTATCTTCTGGATGATGGTTGGCGAGACTGAGTGGAACAGATGCAGGTTGGCAGTCAACCTCAACAGTTTGTCAAAATGTACCCGCCCGCGTGCACCGGCGTCGACTCCGCACCTTAAAGCGCGGTGGCTGGGCCCTTGGAATCCTCGCTGAATTCGCGAACCAGACACATAGGGCAGTGACCGCTCCCCCATTCTAATCGATTTTACCTCAAGAACACTACGTAAAATTCGCCGCAAAATTCACGTTACTTCTTGGGACTCTCTACGTACAGATGCTCGCCTCATGTCAATAACTCCTGATTCGGCCCTTTCTACTTTCATGCAACTTCTAAATCAGCCTACTGTGTCTTCAACCACCAACGAAGACCAACCAAATCCTGACCTTCGCCTCCTTAACCTCTGGGCACGGCGCAAGCAAATAGACGGATGCGTCAGTCAGCATCCGTCCAATAATATTGCCATAGCACAACTTCATAAACTAACCGCCAAAGCTCGTCGGTATTCTAAACACCTTCCACACAAACGTTGGACAGACTGCTGTTCTCATATAAGTACTCCGATCGGAAACCGCCACCTATGACGTGTGTTTCATTCAATAGAACGAAAACTCTCAGTTAAAGACTACGCCGAGAGTATTCGAATAGCCTGCGTCTTTCACCGCAAGAATTTGCCAAGCAAGCAGCTCTTCAGTTCTTCCCAGCACGCATTTGCTTTTTTCCATTCGTCTGGGTTGCGCAATGGGTACATAAGCGTTTGTTCAGATTCACTAGTAATTTCAAGGCATTAGTCATTTTCTGCTTTCAAACCTGCATTGCCTACAAAGTGTGTAGTTATACATTGATTTCACGCTGACTCTATTTAACTGAGTATACATCTACTGCGTATGACGTAAATAAGCACTTCAATAATTTTGCACATGGCCTGTGCATGCAGGAAATGAAGCTCATGAATATTGTCCTTTGTAGTGGTTCCCCCCAAAAATGCGCCGTAGCTCAGTACTGACGAGAATAAACAGTTCTATAGCATAATGTTAATTGGAAAAGTGAAACAATACTGGCGCATGAGAATCATAGTTTTAGAAAGTTTTTTGGTGAGGTCATTTATCTGAGCATCCCGGTCAAAATTTTCAGAAAAACTAATGCCGAGTTCCTTGAAACTTTCAACAACCTGTATCTATGTGCAGTCGATACAACTGGCGGTAATGCACAAGCTTTATTTCTTGGGCGGAACATAGCAGCCTCGGTTGTGGCAACATTTAGGTTTTATGCATTTTTTTACTGTCCAGGTGCTAACCAGGTTAATTGTACCATTTGTACGGTAAGACAAATCTGGACCTGTACTACCCGAAAAGAATAAACTTGTATCGTCTGCGTAAATTATGTGTTCGGCACTGGAGTCATGTGCTTACTATTTCGTTTATATATACGACAAATGGGAAAGGACCTAGAATGCTTCCTTGCGGAAGGCCTAGTACAGCCTGTTGACGATAGAAGAGTGTCCAGCTATTACAACGCATTGAGATCATCGTTTAAAGGCACGATGAAATCAGCTTATGGACTATATCGCGAATACCGTAATGCTCCAACATTTGGAGAAGTATAAAATGTTAATATAAACAAAGCTTCTGTAAAATCAAGGAAGACACTAAAGGCCATGTTTTTGTTTTCAAAATTTTCGAGGAGGGATTCTTTCCCAGCAAGCAGTGCTAAATCAGCGGATCAATATTTAATAAAACCATACTGTGCGGGATCTAAGATGCTTTAGCAATTAGTAAAGGAGGTTATTCGTTTAGTATTCATTTTTCCAGTCCTTTAAACAAAACAGGGAGTAATTAAATCGGACGGTAACTCAATAGGCTACTCCTGTTCCTTCTTTATATACTACTGTGACTTCTGCACATTGCATGTTCCCAGGAAACACACCAGAAGTAAGACAAATATTAAATATATGCGCCATGACATGTTCGATTAAGTTGACAACATATTTTATAGGATTTTTTTTAATCGATATTTATTGCCTCAGGGCATCAGTAGGGTATGAGATGAAGGATGAATAAATGATTAAATGAATGGAAAAAGGTTGGCTGATTTTATGAAGTCCAGGAGTGAGCGACGATGACGTCCCTGCGTCCAAGCGACGCATGACGCAGGATTGGTTACTGAAAGGCCAGCTACGCTCAAGTGCCGGATTCGTGTTGGTTTGAGTGCTGGACAGTCCCACAGCAAGTGATGAATGTCGGCCTCAACATCTTCGTTTTTACAGATCAGGCACCCTGGGCGGGGATATAAGTGTTGGAAGTGTGACCACGTCCTAGTAACAGCTGGTGTGAGGGCAACACTGACCCGGATCCTACTAAGCACAACCTCCTCTGCACGGCTGAGACCACGGGGAAGTGATATCGCACACGGAGGGATAAGTGCAAGTGTGCGGCGCCGGAGGTGTTCCTTTCTTGACAAAAGGAGGGTAGCGTCGTCCACTTCAAGGAGCCGTGGGATTGCGGAATTGTCAGAGGACGTGCAGTTTTCCAAACTGGTATTTCATATTCCAAGGCCGGTTTGAAAAACACGGTTTGTTGGAAAGAACGTTTTGGGAAAGAATAGTAGTCTAGACCGAACGGCAGTGAGATAAGACAAAGAAAATGGTTTCTGAATGCATAAGCTAAATCCTCCTCTGAATTTCCTACGCAATTATTGTTTAGTTTTGTAAGCATCCCTGGAGTTGTTGCCGAAAATTTGCTTCAGTCTACGCTAGATATCACCAGACTGCTAGTTCGAGGAAATTAGAATATTATATGGTAACAATAACGAGTACAGCCCTCGCTTTTAAAAAATTGGAAATATTCGCGGCACATTTTATTGCGAGCAAGCGAGAACCGTGATTAGTAATCCTGAAATGCATCGATATATCAAGAAATCCATTTTGCAAGATGGCCGATCACGACCGGTAAAAGAGGGAATGTGGTATGTTTGACGTTTGCAAGTTTTGAGTGGTGGAAGTACATATGTTCGTAACACTCAATTTCCAGCAATGGCAAAGCCAGAGCAATCATATCACGTGACCCAGCCTTCTGTTTCAGCGGACGTCTTGTGAACAGTCGTATACATGCTTCATCTCCCTTCGAGAGTACGCACTTTTGTCGCATCATTTTTGGACGAAAGAAAATTTGCAATACGCCTCAGTGGTCACACAGTTGGTGCATATGTTTTACTACGTGGCGTGCCCCAGGGATCAGTATTGTCTCTGACGTTGTTCATTATTACTTTCATCCCATTGGTGTGGCGCTTACAAATGATATCCCTGAAATCAAGTTTTTGCAATACGCAGATGATATCACGATATGGAGCACTCACCATGATCTTCTCTCTCAAGAGGCCGCCCTTCAGTCAGCATTAGACGTAATCTCTGATTACGCATCCTCCATTGGCCTTCAACGTTCTGTGTGTAAAACTTCATACACGTCAGTCGCCAACCACTGGGGACGCCGTAAACTCAAAACTCAACTCATATCCAATTTGTCTCTCTCTATCAGGCACCCCAATACAAGAAAGTTCGAGCCTGAAAATTCTGGGCCTAACAATTCACCAGTCAGGATCAGCGACTGCTTGGCTTTCTAAGGCAAAAAAGCAAGCACTTCAAACTATGAGTTTAATAAGAAGAATTGCACCTAAACCGGGTGGCGCTAGCTAGTCTGTTGCACGCCAGTTAGTGAGAGCGGTTCTGCAGCCACGTATTGCTTATCAGGCCTAGTTCCAGCATCTTACAAGAGCACAATACGATCGCCTTGAAGCCGTAAATCGAGAAGCTATGAGGACCATAACATGCCTTCCACGACTCACACTGGTCGTAGCGTTACAGGCGAATTCGCAGCTCAACACCATCGATGAACTGGTGCAGCAGCCCCGTGATGTTCGAAGACTCAAGGCCACTTTGGCACATTCCACGCAAGCTCTGAGGGCGTATATGCAACATCACACAATATTCTTTAGCCACCTGCGCCAGTTCTCCCTCCCTGGAAATTTGTACAGTTAGGAGACAACAAGCCAACTGATATCCGCTGACCGAACGTCTGCCAACTAAGCATCGTTGCTTCGCCAGAAATTTGAAGAGCAAGATACTCACCTGCCTCAAGATTCTATAGTAGTGTACGTGGATGGAAGCCTGCAAGGCTGTGAAGCCAAAACGGCAATCTACTGTCCACGGAGACCTAGCCTGAATCAGACCGCTACGTTTCAGCTTTGGGAACCACTTACATCTTTCTGCACTGAGCTCGTGGCAGTTCAGGAGGCACTCTGCTCCGTGGCTTCTATAACCATGCTCCCTACAGCCCACGTTGTCATCCGCACTGATGCACTTCAAGCAGTACGTCTGCTGCGATGTGTCAGCCGCTGCCCTAAAATTTGCCAAGAAATCCACCAGCTTGCGGCGCGCATCCCACAGTCAATGCGCATTGAGTGGGTTCCACGGGATCGGCTGCCTTCTAATGTCAAGCTGATTTAGCAACCCACCCCGTGAACCAAGACGCACCAATCCCGCGGCTTCACGAAGTGGACGATGCTACTCTCCTTTTGTCAAGAAAGGACACCTCCGGCTCCGCACACTTGCACTTATCCCTCCGTGGGCGATATCCCTTCCCCGCGGTCTCACCCGTGCAGAGGAGGTTGCGCTTAGGAGGATCCGGGTTGGTGTTGCCCTTACACCAGCTGTCACTAGGACGTGGTCATATTTCCAGCACTTATATCCCCGCCCAGGGTGACTGATCTGTAAAAACGAAGATGTTGAGACCGACATCCGCCACTTGCTGTGGGACTTTCCAGCACTCAAACCAATACGAATCCGGCACCTTAGCATAGCTGGCCTTTCAGCAACCAATCCTGCCTCATATGTCACTTGGACGCAGGGACCTCATCATCGCTCACTTCTGGGCTTCATAAAATCAGCCAACCTTTTTCCATTCATTTAATCATTTATTCAGCCTTCATCTCATACCCTACTAATTCCTTGAGGCAATAAATATCCACTTAAAATACAGTTGTATACACGCGTACATGAAAATGTTTGCTACTTTGTTGTGAATGCAGCTTTCCTTTAAGCCCCGCCGGTGTGGCACAGCGGTTGCGGCGCTCAACTACTGTGCCCAAGGAGGCGGCGGCTGCGTTTCGATGGAGGCGAAACAGAGTGGCGTCAGCGTTTTGTGCCATGTCAGTGCACGTTAAAAACCCTACGCGGTCGCAATTGCCGTAGTTCAGTTCTCCCCTACGGCGTCTCTCATAGCCTGAGTCGCTTTGGGACGTTAATCCCACGAACCAAACCAAATCTGTCCTTGGGTGCAGCTGCTGCGAAAAGTATACCATTGGGGCCTATGTGGCGTAAGTACAAACCTTAGATCTTTGTTTTGCACGAGACAATTGTTCGGTCTCCCTAAAAAAATCAAAGAAATCTGGCCCATTCTGCGATGATAATGCTGAGCTCAGCAGCAGCAGAAGCACTCTTCGCAGCAGCACTCTTCACGTTACTTGGCGTGAAGGGTGGCACGTAGTAAAAATGAAGCTGAGACAGCTACACGAGCGATGGAAACTCCCAAAGAGCCAGGACAGACACTTTTAAAGTGACGACGCAAGGGGGCGGTGAAGAAGGGGCGACAAAAATAACAGAAACGATTCGGTCTTCGCCTACTACTTATTTCGCTTTATATAAACTGGTTTAGCCGAGTTAAGCCACTGGCATTTTTTTTTCTGTATGGTCGGCAGCACTCCCTGGCAGAGTTGCTCCCTGTCGTAATGCGCCCACGCTGTTGCGTGAGAACGGAAGCGGCCGTTCTTTCGTGTTTGACAAACAATCAACAAAACAGCAGCATAATCGGAAAAAGATGTTGGGAGGCCACACGACCATGACAAAAAACGTCGATCACTCGAGAGATAAGGGCCAGAGAGCGAGATGTGCTTCTCCGAGAAGCAAGCCCTTTCCACCGGATGCCATCTATACAGCGTTTGCATACATTGGTCTCCGAGCACAAAGAATTCGTCTAGAACACTCTCCCCTCCTGTATTGTTTTCCGACAAGCAATTTGCACAGGTTTAATAAAGAGCATGCGCAATAATAGAGAACACTGTCAATACGAAGAATCAGTGGCCAAGTATGACTTAGATTACACTTAACATTACCATATGGCCCTCACGGAATCAGAACTTTAGAGCCAGCTCTACTTGACAAAGCGATTTAGAGTCAACCTAGTTTAAAGACGCTGCCATCACTGCCTGTAAAAAGCAGAGTAAAGAGGATTGTCATTTAACACAGCGGTAATGTCATGCTTGGCGCATTATTGCGATCAGATAGTGCGTGAAGAGACGTTAAATGAAAATAGCCGCTCAGACTAGGCTCACAGATTTTGCGGCAATTGAAAGTGTTCTTTTAAAAAACAATACTTCATTTCATAAGCCAGAAAACTTGCTTAACGTGAAGTATCGCTGGCACGAGCACTGTCGAATTCGTGCAGCTGCGTTGCGTTCATGAGGTCTTTCGGGGAACGCTGTTTCGTTGTCTCAGTGGGCAAACACCATTGAAGCGTAACGAAAGCACTGCGGCGACCACTGTTAAGAATGCGGAGCATCGTAATTTAATGACTGCAAAGAGGGAGACGGAGAGGAAGGTTGGGCTAAAATATGAGCTCTCAGTATTTCTACATGGCCCGACACAGTCTGCAAGATCAGAACCGCAATTTCTCAGCAGCATTCACGTTGTGTCGTAAAGCATAATTCGAGCGCCTCATACTCCACTTCTTTTGGACATGTGAAAAGGGAAAACACTTCGATATTCTCAACAATTTGTATGAAATATCACATCAATTATTATTATAATTATTGCTTTATTTTTATTTCCGGCAACCGCTAAACGCTCTCGTCTAGTGGGTACTGCATAGGGGGTAGTAAAAATTAAACATGAAGAAACATGAAGGACCATCTATCATGAGGAAGTGAACAAAAAAACAAGAAATGCGCGATAATTGAATAGCCGACAAGTATCAAAATTTGTCTGCACAACATAATGAACATAATGAAAGAAAAGTGCAGTAAACATAATGAAAAACTAAACTCAATCCCACAACGATGGGTACAACGGCACTAGAAGAAAACTGCCCATCGGTGTCATTTTTTTTAAGTTCATAAAATATTGCCGCATTCGTTTCATTTGCAATTGTTGAAGGCAGCCTGGTTCCAGTCAATAATGGTTTTTTGTATAAACGATTTGGCAAAAGTTGAAGTGTGACATGACTGCATTTGATCTTGACAGGACAGTAACAGGGTGCAAACACTGCTGAGGTTGAGTGAAAAAACTTGTCGTGAAGCAACCAATGACGGTAAATTTTGTGGAAAAGAGTTAAAGGTGCGTGCTACCGACGATTGGAAAGGGTTTCAAGCCCAGCACGAGCTTTTATCAAGGTGACGCAAGTAAAACGTGTGTAGTCTGAAAACAGTAAAGGAGCCGAACGGTTTTGCAGGGATTCAATATTATCTGGGACGTAGGCTAGATCTGTGTCCCATATGGCAGCATCGTAATAAATTTTAGGTCGAATGAATGTAATAGAAGGACGTTTACGGACGGATGCCGGAGCTGTCGAAGGTTTCGTTTTAAGTAGCCAAATGAAAAGCTAGCAATTCCTAGAGTCAAGTTATTATGATTGTTCCAGGTCAAGGGAAGGTAAACTCCTAAATACTTGTAAAAGAAAACTAACTCAACTGTTGCCTCAGTAAGGCAATATGTGGTTGGGATGTGACGAGAATTTCTAGTAAAAGAGAAGAGATTAGTCTTGGAGAGGTGCAGGTTAATTAGCCATAACTGGCACGAAGTGGTAATAGAATCCAGATCAGCTTGTTCAAATTTTTGTTCAGAGTCATTTGAGATCATTCAGTACACAACAAAGTCATTAGAAACAGTATAATTCATGAAGAATCGCAATTTGGTAAGTCATAATTAATTATTTGGAACAGCAGTGAACCAAGCACTCTCGTCTGGTGTACAACTGATGTGACATTAGCCAATGGAAAGTCAGAACCGTTCGAAGAAGTGAACAAAACACTAGATGAAATGAAATACGTATTTCATGTTAGTGCCTGAGGGTGAATATTGAGATGCAATAGCTTCGACTTTAGTCTATAGAGAAGAATATGGTCAAATGCATTAGAAAAATCTAGAAACAATGCATCGACGTGAATTCCGGCATATAAAGAAATAAATAATTCACTAGTACATCTGGCTATTTGAGTGTCGCAAGAAAACTCTTGGCGAACACCGCGTTGATATTTAAATATGATGTCACGATTTTCCAAATGGTTATCGCCTATGAATTGGCTCATTAAGGAAACATTCACAGCGCAGGTCATCCCGCATGTAGTACAGGGAGGGGTAGCACGCAAGGCAGGATTTTCCAGCGAAAAAAACCTTAAACCAGCTGATGCATGTTCTCCAGTTAATACCTGCATTCGATACCGACACTGTATACGCGGCAGAATGAAGGATATAGCCGAGAGGAATGTGCCCGAAATCCTTTGCGCTTAAAATCAGAGGAAGTCTTTCAATAAAGCTGAAATCGCACCAACCAAAACTGCATCAGTCATTGGTCGTTCTCGAGCATGCTTATTACATTGTCAGTGAACAAACAGGCTATACCTTACAGCGCAGTTCGCCGTTTGACGCGCAATGGCCTTCCTGCTCTTGACTGAGAAGTGACGTTGGATTATATAGGTTTGAATGAGGCTGGCCGTAGAGGATGGGGAGACGACGGCGGTGTGTCCTTACAAAGACGCTTCAAAGTTCCCTCTTAGATCTAATGAAAACACACATCACACGATCGCCTAATCGCCGTCGTTGCATACGTACTTCAGCGCAATAAATAGTTTGTACTGCAGTCTGGCTGTTCTGAGTAACTCAACGTACTTTAGAGAGATCGCTCCAAGCAAGCACCGAGAGCAGACGAGCTTTTCGGTAGCACCGTCCCAGGGAACCTACCGCGAGCGCGCATCTGAGAGGTACGTTTCTATAATCTCTTCGAGGGCACGCACCACGATCCGCCGCCCCCTTCTGGGCCTAACCAGAGTAGAAAAACAAGACCAAAACGCTGCCTGTACCCGTCCAAGCAGCCCCTGCTCCGGCTTAGCCTGTCCCATCCGCCGTCGATACTCCAGCTAATATTGTCCTTGTGACGAATAAACCCACCTAACGAGCTCAACAACAGCAGAATGCGCATGACGCATACAGTCACGAATCGACGCAGGCAACTTTCCTCCGTGCCTCCCGGAATTATACGGATAATCTTCAGGCCAAGATGAGTCGTCGCCGTTGAACGGATACGTCATGGCGCAGTCATGCCTGCAAGCCCTGCAAGTCACCGCCGCGGGCCACGACTTAGGGGACCTTCGCCTGCGGATCCGTTCTACCAATAACACTATTACGGTCGCCACCTCACATGGCGCCACCGCTTTTCACATCGTCAAGCAAAGGGAGTGGTTCTCCAAATGAGCCCTGTCGCCGCATATACTGCACTACCGCCAGTTGCTGTGCACGGTTCATATCAATGGCCTACTTTTCAGAAACACCCTTACGGAGTGCTGCAGGACATCTAGAGCCGGAACGTGGATGCTGATACTACTGCAGACCGCAGAATGGGTAAGGGCCTCTTCATACTCATTACTTTCTCGCACGGAACGTTTCCCCATACCATGCACTACATGCGTGCAGTATGCCGGTACAAGCCATACAAGGGGTGTCTAGATACGTACACGAACTGTCATTGACCGGGCCACAGGTATGATGTGTGCCCACACCACAAATCTTATCTCGGGCCGCGGTGCAGTGAGAAGCTTTTGTCACAGGATGTTCACTACGGCATATTGAAGTGCATTCTTTGTAGGGGTCCGCATCTTACAGACACTGTCTTGTGCAAGGCGAGGAATTCCACCTCAAAAAGGTGCAAGCTGCCACCCCAGAAGACAAAGTTCTCTAACAAGAAGCAATTTCGTGCACTAAGCATGACCCTTCAAACTACCTCTAAGTGGTATTACAAGGCTACCATGACGACACCCACGATCTCACAGGATCCTGAAGTGAAGCAACTGCGGGAAGATAAAGCACTTAAGGGTCGCCGTCTCTACTTTTACTTTTGCTCATAGTCCCGCCCCCAAAAGGGCGAGACTATGGCCCCTCCAAAGGGCAGTTGTTCTGTGTGGGAACGCTACATATATATCTCGGAAGTTTTTTTTCAATTTGTGCAATATATAGGGAGCTGCCGCTCCCTTTCCCGACGCCAATCGAAGAGGAAACCACTGGGCCTCCTTTACCAACCAGTCGGTCGACAGCAGTTGCCCAGAGGAAGAGAGTGTACCATCCGAGAGACTCAGGCAGCCAGGACATTGATGCATCGACGGCGCTCAGTGACAGCTCCTTGACCGACGACGACGGGTTCGTACCAGTTGTAACTAAAAAAGCGAAACGCCCACTGCGCCGACAACCCACCAAGTCGTCCTCATCAAGCACGGCTACAGTCATCACGGCGCGAAGTGTACCGGCACATACGGCCTTATTTGTACCGCAAAATGAGACGGACAACCTGAACCATCTAAACAGGCAAGTTACCTCCATATTTCTCGAGAGTCTCGTACCGGGGGCCATCCAAGACGCAAGAATTAATCGTTAAAGCAATATCCTTGTCATTGATGTCGCTGAGCGAAGTGTACTTGACAAATTAGCCGCAGTAACCAAACTCGGAAATATTAGCGCTCGTTCTCTTCCAAGGCAGCGGGACCACGGCTGGCGTCATTTACAACGTTGACATTGGCATCAGTGACGCTGACTTGCATCAGCTGATCAAGCCGGTGACTGATAGTATTACCATAGTCCAAGTTCAGCGCCTTGGAAAGTCAACATCCATCAAACATATTGTTGCATCATGCATCAAACATATTGAAGGATGACTGCATACCAGAGCATGTCAAGATAGAGCACTTCCGACAGTCTGTTGGACCATTCGTGCCTAAACCATTACAAGGCAGGAAATGCATGACGATAGGCCACGCGAGCGCAATGTACAGCAACTCCGTCGTGTGCCCCAGATGTTCAGAGGCACACAGCGCTGACGTCTGCAGAGCGAACGCCTTGAAGTGTGCCAACTGCAGTCACCCCCACAACTCATTTTCGCGATGCTGCCCCCGGCTAAAGACTAAGAGGGCAGTACTGAGGCAAAAGGTGCGACGTCTCTCGCACCGAAAACAGGCGACAAAGATGGCAACCACCGTTTAAGAGAAGGCTCGAAGTGCTATTGTGGCTTGTCCAACTCTGCGACTATCAACATTAAACGCAGAAATCCCACCTTCTAGTGATGTTAAACCTGGAGCCTGCCACACCTCTTGTTCATCACTACCGAAGCCTTCTATGCGCGCTAGGCCAGACATTTTGCTGCCATCCAAACTTCGAACACCTATAATTGAGCCAGCGCCGCGACAAGATTCTGACAGCAGCCAAGATCTGCAAGTGATCATTATGCTCACGTCGCTGATGAATGCCATGCGTAGTTTGCTGACCAGTCGAAACACGCCAGCAGCAAACAATGCTCTGCAAGTACTGGACGCACTACATCCAGTTCTTGCGGCTTTGCAGATTTAGGCATCATGGCTCCGCCGGACATACCTCTTCAGAAAACAGTCAAGCAAGCCTTTATTTTTTAGTGGAATTTTCGTGGTCTTCATTCACGGATTTCAGATATTCGGCGCTATGTCTATGAAAATCAATTCCCTATCTCGTCATTTGTGAACCGAACATATTGAAAATTTGGCGAATATCTGGTTACTAGGCATTTTCATCGCATGTGTGCACCAGAACTAGCAAAGTTATCATATACATTTGACGTGAACTAACATACGTGATTCAGCCGGTTCCTCCGAACAATGATAATCAGTATGTCTGCATGACCATGAAGAGCCGCGCCTTGACGTTTACACTTGTGGCTGTGTACCTGGCGCCATCAAGCCATTTGAAACTGAGAGACTGGGTGTCCGGACGGAAGTCACAAGTGGTCCATGGATTATCACAGGAGATTTAAATGAGCATCACACTTTCTGGGGAGGTGTTAGGATGAACCTCAGGGGAAGAAAGCTCGTATCCATTGCCTCGGACCATAACCTTCAATGCCTTAATGACGGAACCCCAACTTATATTAGAGGAGTGATTTATAGTAGCTGCCAGGACTTGGCCTTTGTTTCGAAAAGCCTTACAAGATGCGTCTGCTGGTTTTCAGATATTCAAACCCATGGCAGCGACCACATCCCGACCTGCCTTACCATTACCGGCCATGTCACGTCTTCCTCAACACCACGTACGCGCTACATTGACTGGAAAGTTTAAAAAAATATATATAGAAGATGCTTGCGTTGAAGGCTTCTACACGGGTATCGAAGAAAAAATTAGGAAGGCTATGAAAGAGCAACCGGCTTCTTCATTCCTGTGGCAAACTACACCCATTTTGATACTGAATTAGAGCGACTGCAATCGCTACGCCGGCGAGCAGAGCGTAGATACCGTCGCACGAAGTCGCACCTAGTCCTTCGGTATGCCAGGCGCATACAAAAGAAGATACAGCACAGACTTCAGGCACTGGAGACTTAACGCTGGCGGACTTTTTTCGCAAAACACTGGATCCACGGAGGTCATTGTCACAAGATTGGAACGTGATTCGTGACCTCCAAACATCCCCTAAACAGCGCTACCCATTCCAATCCCTCCCACTGCAGAAGCGACGCAGCGAGGTTGATGTCGACGAAGAATTCTGTGCAAAGATGACTGGCCTCCCAAACCCACCAGCAGCGGAGTATTGCTGTGATGTTCCACCATCGAGGGATTCCCGTATGGATCTGTTGTTTTGTTTAGAAGAACTCGATGCCGCTCTAGCTTGTTGCAGACCGTCTTCATCGCCGGGGCCGGAGGGTGTGACGTACGCCGCGCTTACCAGCCTTGGCCAGGAGGCTTGTCGGGCTCTTTTGGACCTTTACAACAAGTCATGGTGCGACGGCACAGTTCCCAATGACTGGAAGACCAGCCTGCTAATTTTACTGCTGAAACCCGGGAAATCACCCCTCGAGCTTTCATCATATCATCCGATAGCACTTGCCAGCTGTGTCGGCAAAGTTATGGAACGAATACTGCTCACGCGCATTGAGTGGTACTTGGAGAGATATCAAGTGTATCCAGGCGTTATGTCCGATTTTCGACGGGGTCGTTCATCTATCGACAACGTGGTTGACCTGGTTACATCCGTTTAGGTAGAAAAAAATCTGAAAAGATTGACTGCGGCGTTGTTTTTGGGCATTAAAGACACCTACGACAACATTACACATCAGTCGATTATGGAAACAAAGCAAACCGCTGAGATTGCAGGCCGTATGTTCAGCTGGATACGCAGCTATTTATCACAGAGGTCGCTTTTTATTCAGACTCAGGACAGACCAACGTCTTCACACTGGTGCTCACGCGGAGTCCCACAGGGTGGGGTGTTGAGCCCAACTCTGTTCAACCTTGCTATAATTGGCCTGATCGATTTGTAGCTGCTGCAACCTGCTCAGATGTCCATCTATGTCGATGATATCTGCTTTTCGGCGTCAAGTGTGATTCATCCCCACACCCGTGTGAAGCTTAAAGGGCAGCATCAATCGTGACGTCTTACCTACATTTGCAGGGCCTTAGCATTTCAAGTCAGAAATGCTCTTCTGTGGCCTTCATGCGAAACCCAATGTCACATAATACCATAATTATAAACGGGGAAGCCATTCCCTATAAAAAAAGCCACCGCTTCCTGGGAGTTGTCATCGACAGGAATGTCTCGTGGAGCCCACATATGAATGACACGAAAAAGAGACTGCTTGCCATTGTTCATGTTTTCTTCTTCCTCGAGGAAAGTCATGGGGCGCATCAGTGCACTCGTTGCTACAACTTTATCGATCATAGTTTATGGGGTACATGCGCTACAGCCTTCCGATATTCAACAACATCACGAAGACGAACATTCGAACTCTCCAAAGTGTTGCAGAGCAAGTTCTCCGTATCTGTCTCGGCTTGCCTAAATCCACCTCAACGGCAGCAACTGTTCTTCTAGCCGGGAAAATCCTGTCACTGTCTATGTTGCTGTCGGGACACTGGGAACACACATTAGACACCTCACACGAGTTCTCAATCACCACCTGGGAAATCTCCCAGCAACTAGATCACGTACTGCCTTTTCCGAAACCACTGAAGCTTACCGCACTTCCCTTCCCTCGCAGTTCACCCCTGCTTCAAGACCGAGCGCACCCATATGGAGCCTACATGAAACTCAGAGTCACCTATCAATTCCTGGCCTTAAGAAGAAAGCTGGAGTACCAATGCTTGTCTTGCAACAAATGACGCTGGATCACCTTAACTCTAAGCACAATCACCGAATACATGTGTACACGAATGGCTCAGTTACGTCAGCCAGGTCCACAGTGTCCGCGGTAGAACCGGCAAGGCCCGTCTTAATAAAGCTAAAGACTACACATCTCACCTCTTCGACTAGCGCGGAACTATCTGCCCTACGTGCTGCAGTCAAATACATTAGCCAGGAGCTCCTTCAAGAATGGTCAGTTTTCACTGACTCTAAAGCAGCGCTTCAAAGCATGCAAGCGGCACTGCACGCCACGGCTGAAATGCACAACTAAATGCAAAGATCCGCACGCTGCACCACGCAGCAATATCGAAAGGCCACGACATCATTTACCAGTGGTTGCCAGGATACTGTGGCATTGCAGAAAATAACCAGGCGGATGCCGCTGCCTGTTCTGCCCACAACGACGGACTTCCAGTCCAAATTCCGTCAACGATAGCGGATGCATGCAGCAAGCGGGCTTCACTGTTTCACGTGGAACTCACACATTCAGAGGGGAATACTGGAGAGTTCTCTAACCGTCGCCTCAAGGCATTGGACACCAGACTGCGCCTGCGCATTCCCCACCACAAAACACGGCGTGAAACAACGGTACTGTGCCGCCTATGGCTTGGCGTTGCTTTCGCAAATACGCCTTCCTGATCGGGATGGCTGACAGCACTGCTTGTGAACGATGCAGCGATAATGAAACAATTGAGCACCTCCTTTGTGGTTACCCGGTTTTTTCAACCCGACGACATACGCTGCGTACTGCATTGGATCGTCTGGATGCTCACCCCTTAACGGAAGGGAAGATCTAGGGACCATGGCCACAAAAGTCATCCGCGCTCAAAGCCTACAAGGCACTTCTCTTTTTAAGAAACTAGCTTGATCGACAGACTATGACTTTCTCACCTCATCTACTCTTCTACCCTCCCCCTTTAATAACCCATTCCTCTTACCCAGTGCAGGGTAGCCAACTGGAATTCATTTTTTCTGGTTAACATCCCTGCCTTCCGCCCTCCTTTTCTCCTCCTCCTCCCATGTGATACAAATGCAGGAGATTTCGACGACTCTCTGTAGCACATTATTGCAAATTTTCCATCCGCTCCTGACATTATCGCTATTCAGGACATCAGTATTAGCAGGCAACTCCCAAGATACGCTAATATTCCTCCGACTCAACTGACATTCCTCGTGTGGCCACATACATCAGTAACTCCTTGCAATACGCAGAGCATGAAATTACCTTCTCTGTTGCTCACAACCTTATTGAAATTATGCCCCCACTCTTTCAAAATCGTCTTTTCAACTTCTCCCAATGCAGCGTATTCACCTACGCGCCCCACTCCTTAAGTCCGCCGCCCAAGTGGATGAATGAAACGCCCTTCTATTGCCGGAGACTTTAATGGCGCACATCTGGACTGGGGCTAAAGGCGCACTACTCGCATAGGACCTTATACAATAAAACGCTGGTGCTCCACCTGATTATCTCGAATGATTTCAGCCTTCCTACGCGGACTGGTAATAGTGTTACTGCCGACGCCCAGACCTCACGCTTGGTAGAAATGTGGCACACCTGCAATAAGAAAGAAACTAAACCACTGCAGGCAGCGACCACCATCTAATTCGCATAACATTAAACCACCACCGAGCTTAGCACGTTTTTATCGCTAGTCACACAGATAAGACCATCTACGCAAATTCAGGCAATCACAGCGAACACTGGCCTCCTTCGACCTCGACACCTTGTCTACTCACTTAGAGAAGGATATTTGCCAACACTTGAAAATGACAGACAATACCTCAACCACCTCCTTTTCGATATTAAGCTTAGAAACCTGAAAATCATAATAGGAAATTAAACCTCAACCTCTCACCCAGTTTCCATTTCAAGTATAACAGCACAGTTCCAGTATTTACCAAGCTAACTGCGCGTGAGTTTGTGATGCCTACATAGCAATGCCTCCGCAGACCGCGCCTGACATCTGTTACACCACATGCTAGACCCCCCACAATCTAAAACCCATATGCGCAATAGCTCTCACTGCCTCACTTATCCATCAGCAGGACACCTTCGTGGAGCAGGTAAAAGGTGCCTCTACCACATGATGTCTCATTTTCAAGAACCCTGTGTACACAGTCATACGCTAATCTTATATTGATGCCCTTATTACAAAATCGGAATTTCGCGCCACCTCATTGACTTTTAGAACCCCGGGCACGTGCAGGATCCGATTACCAATGCCGTCATCAGAAATCTTGATTCCTCCATAACTATTCAACTACCGAATAGTGACCGGCAGCCACCCTCCCTCCCTCCTGGAATCATGGGAAAATCACTTTCATTCTAACCTCTTCCCCCAATCCCATGAACGTACAACTCATCCGCACGATTTTTATGACATCTCGTATCGGCAAGGCATTCGAGCACATAATTCTTGCCCGACTTGTGCTTTATTGAAAGATAACCGCCATTTCTCTCACAGTGTTTTGGGCTTTTGCCTTCATCTGTCTATGCAAGCTACTCCAAATAAGCACGAAATGCTTGATGATACCATCCCTCACCGAACTAAAGCGATCCTGGTGATTTATCTCACAAAGGCATTTCACAGAATCCGACACGTCATCTTACGGCAACGGCAGGGACTGCAAGCAGTTTCAAAAAGCTACAACTGCGTTCGCGAATTTCTCGCGGGCTGCACTGAATCGCTGCTCATAGATACGCAGAGCTAAATATTGCGTAGTTTATTTGCCCTTTCTGTTTAGCATTGGTCCAATCCCCCTAGCTCATATATTCAATCTCATCCCGCGCCTCAAGCATACCCTGTACGCTGATATTACCCCAGGCACTACTCATGAATCAGGTGGAGAAATCAAAGAATATCTTCAATTAGCAGCCGACGCTACCTCAGTTCACACGTCATATATTGCGCTCATAAGCTCTCCTACAAATTCCACGCCCCTTCTAATTATCTCAAATTCTCCGCTAAATAAACCATTCAATACGCTTTACAGCAATCTCCTATTCCCGTCACTCCCACCCTCCGCTTACTTGGCCTCTGGCTGTAGGATTCCGGACGCAATACTCTTGCTCTTAAAACACGAAAGGTCTTATCAAAGTCTGTGCTGAAGCTTCTACTCCACGTATCTTCCATGGAGAGGGGTTTAGACGAGGCCGACATGAAAGCGAGTTGATGAGCTAGTGGAATGAGAGCAATGTTAGAAAAAGAGGGAGATTTTCTGATCTCGCCAACTGTATAAGGGGCTGCGATAAGCTCATCTACGTCACCTCTTAATCATACGAAACCCGAAGGCATGCACGCCCTTATCAGCCTTAAAACTAAGGCAGACCTAAGCCTAAATTAGAGCACTGGCCCAGCCAAGCGCCTTCCAAAAAGCATTCACAACACAGAACTAGTTGACGCGCACCTTCAAGCGCAGTACATAAGACGAACCGCGACCACCATTGGGCGTCATATCCCTTTTTCCCTTCGCATTAATTCTTTTGGTTCTTATAATTTTGACTCAAAGGGCTGGCATTGTGGCTATGGTGTTCCGATCGTGAGACTAAGGATGTGGAATCAAATTTCCGTCATCATATTTTGATCGAGGGGAAGTGCAAATCCACCAGTGTTCTGTCCGATGTAATTGCTTCTTTACGAGTCCCATGTTGTCGGAATGCTTCGGAGACCTTCCACTATGATGTTTCTTACGTGTGCCCACGTGCAGGATTGCATTTTGCTAAGCCAGGGAATATCACATGAATTCTCCATCGTCATCAAAGGCTTAATGAACACGACAAATCAGGTGACGAAGGAATGTATTTTAGTGTGAAGAGAGCGAAAGGAAAGTTTTTCAAAATCACGTGAGCGAATATCCGTGCAGCACCTACTTGAAAAGGCGCGAATTGCTGCACCATCAATCGGCATCCTTGGCCTAGTTTAACTCTTCACACATAAGGCGACGACCATGTTTGTGGCTGTCCACGCTAAAGGAAGATCGCTTTTCCCGTACTCCTTTTGCCCACTGCTGTAGGGTGACAAGGTGACGTCGTTGCAATTACCATCTCTGAGGCCATAATTGAAACCGGATGAAATCATTGTCCTTAACGTCTTCTATCGCAGGCCGCACTGCATTCTCATCGGTTATGACTGTGCCTTGACGTTCTTATTCCTCAAACCCGTCGTTATGCAATTTCAGACTTGGCAGCATCACCAGCCATTTGTGCCCAATAAGCAGCAGTATGGGGTAATGTTTAGGGAGGAAAAGTTTTATTAAGAAAGCCGGAAAGGCGAGCTGAGGTAACGTACCGTCTTTGACAAAAGTAACCAGGCTGCTCCGAAGGCTGGCGGAGCAAGTGCGCGGCCATGTGGTGGCGTTGAGCTCACTGTGGCTTATCGGTGCTTGTCAGCTCCGAGGGTACAATATTGACGTAACTTCGCACCCTCATTGTAGCTCGCTGGATGATAAAAACTAGGCGCGTATGATGTGCGGGCTGCGGTTTCACGTGTGCGAAGCTTGGTTGTGCCCAGCGAGGGAACTCAGTATAGCGACGAGGCTATTCGCTCTTTTCGGGCAACTGCCCTGAAGTAGATGTCGCGTTTCTCGCTATATAATTATATGTACTTGCGTTCTGTAATCCGTTACTGAAACACACCAGCAGAACTGCGCATTCCTGCGTGTTTGATGCGCCTGTACATAAAGAATCATAACGCACCTCGAAATTTTAACATGCTTTCTCCGAGGCGCCTTGAATACTGCCACTTTACAGGCCGTAACTCCGGTACAGAGATATGGGAAAGCTCGTGAACCCTTCAAGCCACCTTATTTCTCCTTTAGGCTTGCAAAATTGTGTTAGCTCTTTAGGGAGGCTGTTTATAAATAAGTGAAATGATTGATTTTAACAAATTCTTGCATTTGATAATTGTAGGTAAGTTTTGGTTTAAGTAACAAACTATAATGAAAGCTTCCTCACGCTTAGTCATTATATGCATATGACTGCTTTCTCGTTCGTGGAACCCTTATTTCAGAGCAACACTGTCTGGCAAACCTAGCACATATTCGTCCTAGAAACGAACAACAATAGTTCACCGTGTCTACTATCACCTGCTTTTCTGTTTTCCTCAGTTGTCCAAAAGAGCGAATAGCCCCGTCGCTATACTGAGCGCCCTCGCTGGGCACTACCAAGCTCCACACGCGTGAAACCGCAGCCCGCACATCATACGCGCCCAGTGTTTATCATCCAACGGGCGAGAGTGAGGGTGCGAAGTTACGTCAGCTGTTGTACCGTCGGAGCTGACGAGCACCGATGAGCCACAGCGAGCGCAACGCCGCCACAGGGCCGCGCGCTTGCTAAGGCAGCCTTCGGAGCAGCCTGGTTAATTTTGGCAAAGACGGTACTTGTGATGGATATACTGCACCGTGATAGTTTTGTGGGCCCGGACGAACAGACAAAGACAAGTTCCCTTATCGAAACGTTGCATCGGCAAGGGAACTAAGGCTCCCCATCGACCCTTTTTCAGTGCCCTTTCATCACTGCGCCGTGGACACACATGGACACTGTCACTCTGGTGCATGTGGTGCCGCGGCAGTGGTGAGAAAATCTGTTCGGTTACTTAATATTCCCAATAAAACATTTCGCCTGGCGAAAGGGTCGATCATGTCGTGCTCTAGAATGAACGCTGCTAAGAGCTGATTGAAATAACAGCGCCAGAGTTGAACTTCAATTTTTGTTTGAGCAAACAAATTTTAGGGATACGAGGCTTTAAACTCTGCTACAAACCCATCACTGTGTATACTTATTACATTTGTTGCTCAGAATCGCTGAGAGTAACAGATACGCTACAATATCGACCAGCGGAGGAGTGCATGTGGGTGGGGTGACGGGGGGACAAGCGTTGAAATGAAAGTTTGGCTGCGGGAGCCGCCCCCTAGAGGGCACACTCTGAGGCACAGATCAATACGACCATGATCACGAGTCTTTCGTGGTGCCTTAGCTAATAGTGCAAACTAGCCTATGCTCTCCTCCACTCTTCACGTGTTGTCCCCGAACTCGGACTTTATAGCTGGGCTTTATAGAGAAATATAGTCGCAGGCTTTAACAACAACGGCCAGGGTACTCGTCTCTTCTTGCGCATGGCGGGTGCGAGTAGCTTCCCGTCCAAACACCGCGCTCCTATCATGTTCGCTGATGGGACGCTCGACCAATAAATTCGCGCGGTGCCACATGTGTCTTGCCTTGAGTCGGGATGGACCTTGCTCCTCTTGCTTGCTTCTCTTGCGTCTTGCTTTTCTCAGAAGACCCATTCGCCTACTTCCTTGTGTGCTATCAAATGAAGCTCAAAGCTGGTAGCAGAAATTATATTATAGCCGGGAAAATACTGATGCAGTAAGTTAGTACTCTACAGCGGTGACTAGGAAGTATATAAATTTTGCATCACTTGCTGCAACAAGTCGAAGTACATTTGAGGTCAAGAGTTTGACGGAAGCCCGTCTGGTCGGGATGGGACATGACGGAAAATAAACGACACCGACCAAAAGAAGAAAAATGGAATGACGATTGTGAACAAGGCTCCCGTGTGGGAGCCGAAACGTCATTCCATCTTTCTTCTCTTGGTCGGTGTCGTTTATTTTTCGTCATGTCGAAGTACATTGGCGGCCGTTGAATATACTTTTCTTGCTCGCTTGGCACGTGTAGGCAGGGAGCCCAAATATCAGCTAAGGCTAAGGCATCCGACATTAGGCTATATAAAAATGTCTGTCGTACACTTCCGGGAACAGTGCAACTCAGGTGATAACTACCCTGGCAATTTGTAAAACCCGGGGCTACAGCGCAGTTGTGGGGCCCCATCGACGCATGTCGGTGGTGGGGCATGTCAATGGCGGGGTGGAATTCATGTTAGCCGGAATCGATAGATTACAGCAGTGTAACGACAAAGCAATCATGTTCAACAAACACAGAGCCTTCAAGTAGTGCAAAAGCCTAGGAAACGAAGTAAAAGTTTCTCACAGAACATCGCTCACGGAAGTGCGCTGCGCCGACAGGTTTTGACCACGGACTCCAAAATGCAGGGCACAAGGTCAATAATTTGGTATGTTTAATCGGCGAGTCCGTTTTGATGTAGACTTCACCAGATGTTCATAATGGACAGAAATTTTTCAATTCGATTTTCTGGACAAAAAATACACCTTTCGTTGTCGAACTAACATCAAGGAATACAGGAATAGCCACTGAAATGTACTTTTGGTATTAACGAAGAGCGCCGCTGTTTTTGTTCATTTCCCCTTGAAGAAATATGCTTTCCCTAAATATACGTTTTATGTTTATACAGTTATATCTCGGCCATTGTGAGAGATTTTGATGAAAAGAAACATACCAGCAAATAAGAAAGTTCACTGAAACTGTAGAGTTTAGGAGGTAAGCACTTTTTCGGCGCTATGTTTTCATAGCAATGACAAAAATCCTGCAGCAGCTTTTGAATGCCGACCAGGGACGAGTGCACCACGATTTCATTTTTGGGTAATCCTTCAGAGGGGGCTTTTTTTCAAATAATGTAAAGATATGTCATATCCTTGATGATTAATAATTTCGAATGTAACAGTGAAAACAGTTATTGTGAACCCTAAGGTACTGATTGCGAATCTGTGTTCCTCATTACAGATATTATTCGCACTATTTGCGTTCCAGGCGATTGAGGGCAGATGTTGCTTTGCACTATTCTGAACCAGACCTCTTTATTATTACCATTTGCAAGGGTTCCCATAAGGTCAATGCATAAAAAAAAACTGTATTTTATTGGTTAAAATTCACGGTCAAACGCATAGTTGCGGCGTCCGCAGTCATTAAAGGAAACTGCATCTAAGTTTGTAAACTTTCACATTTTTAATATATGCGCAATTTGGAAAGTAAAATTGGTTGAAGACTTGCAGTAGCGAAACTTCTTAAATGCCTCGGGGTAATTAAGGTGGAAAACAAGAAAGAAAATGAGTTTACAAATGCAATGAAGAGAATAGCAGAAAGCTTCTATTGACCTCTTCTAGATAGCGAGATAATTCATAGGCACCCGAGAAATGCGTACAAAATATTGTCAATTTTAGAAAACGAGCTTCTCATTGGTATGACCCGCTCAGAACAGCATATCAGACGAGGCTCACTGCAACAACAGGAATTTTGGGTACTCCATTGCCTCCGCTTGCTTTTTCATATGTATTCAGGTGAAGCAGCGTCGGGCAGTCGATGATCGCGCGGCATTGTTAAGGAATTGGCGGCCTGTAGTTGGTTGCCATACGCATCGTAGTATTCTTTTAACGTTTATAGCGCCGCACAACAGAGCATTCGCACTCCATTTGACACAGCCTACCCGTGTTTACCCAACGCGCCGCAGCGATTTCGTTTTCTTCACCGAGCCACATGGCAGGCCTAGTTCTCGGAGCGCTAAGATAAGGAGCTCCCCTTTTCGCGCCTCTAGGGTGCCTCGATATAAGGCCTTCTACACATATCGTCTGTAAATAAAGATAATGAACTCTTTAGATGCTCAAAGCGTACAAAATAAAATTATAACGATCAAGGCATAGCTCGCTCATTTCATAATGCAGTGCAGATCAATGTTATGTTATTTTCTGTATTAAGCTCTAATTTCATCCTTTATTCGAACTACAGTTGAAATGACCATCTACATATAGTCTTCTTTTCTTCGAATTCAGAGGACAATTTACGTATTTAATGTCCGTGTCTTGTGTGCCCTTCATATTATTCCGGGTATTTTGCTCTGCTTCTTCATTCACTGTGACTCAGACGCTTTTTCTGATTTTGCGTTTTTTCTTAGTTTTGCCAGTGTCCAGGGGCCTTGCGGCCCATTAACGTGGTTTTTATTTTTTCTGCATGCTTCTTGCTTCATGTGAAATGACGCGAATAAAGTGTTATTGCGCCATGTTGTATCATCCAAAGGACACAAGTGAACGAGAAAGACCAGTAATTGTACTACGATGAGCGACTACCGTCGAGGAATACGAAATGACCTAATCGATGCGCAGTTCTCTGGCCCCGGGGTAGTTATTATGAAATAGGCGACTGGGGAAATATGATTTACTACTGCCACTAGAAATAATTCTATAAGTAGTATCTGGGACGAAAGTTCTTTGTAAACCACTAATATTCGCAGTGCCATGAGGGGTGAATTAAATTTTTTTCAATACTCCAAGCATGGTAAAAGATACACTCCCATATAGGCTGCCAACAAGACATTTACAAGGACAGCTGCAATAACCTTACTACGAATATATCAGGCGGTGACAGGGTACTATGCGTGCTGTTGGCAAAGACGCTTGGAGAGAGAACGCGGCGCCTGGTGCTTGGTGCTTGGAATACGCGGGCACCGCTTCAGAAACACGCTTATAACGAAGCTGTGCTAAGCCGAGCATCGAGCTGAGCCGAGCTGAGTTGTACGTAACTATAGTCCTTCATGCAGCGTCGGTGAATCCAAAAATACTTTTTTATTAACCTTCCTTGCTTTCTACTAAAGAGTACCACGCCTGTGTCTATTAGTTATGTGTTTTATTACAAATGAAATCATTATGACATCAAGACACGTTTAATCTCGCATCGATCACTCAGGCAAAATTTATCGATCCACTGAGCGCATATATTCCTTCCTTCCAAAAACATCATCGCAGTGGATGTACGTACCGCCAAAGCATCTCACCTCTGCTTGACAACACTGCGAATGTTATCTGCGTTGGCACGAGCGGTAACAAGTTGGCTGAGGTCGCACAAACGCAACCGGAAATCGAATCTGCAACCTCGTCGTCAACAACTTCTAGAATGTAGTTTAAAATATCTCGACACCGTTTATTGAAACTCAATGAAAACACTGCGAGAGAGTCACATTGGGTGGGGCCATCCCGTCAAATGAGGAAATTCTTAGTGGTGTCATGTCGAGCACTGTGGAACTCTCGGTGGTAAGATCGGGCATATCTGCTATTCTACGAACTTTACGCAACGTTTTTGACGTGAAAAACATTTCTAATATTTGAAATATTAGGCTGAATCGAATAAAAGAATCAAGCTTAGAATCATACTCGGCTTGAAGAACAGTTTGTTTCTGGAGGAAAAGCACCGAAATGAAATCCCTGACCTGATTTTATTTGAGTTTAGTGATCAAAATTCGGCTACATTTTGTATAAAAAGATTTCCTGTATGGCACTGATCTCTTCCGTAAGATAGGAGGCTCATGACCGGAATTTTCACGCTGGTCCCATCTAATTTCCTTTGTGTAGCGACTGGATAAAGGCATGACTGCCGAAAAGAGCAAAATAAATAAACAAATGCCTAAATCAATAACTAAATAAACCAGAGACCCCCTTTTTCAACTTTGCTGTGAGCTTACGCCGTATGCACGCTTCCATACTATTCTTCGCACATCCTCCTCAGCTTTATCTCACTGGTCAAGACGCTCATGTTCGAACGCCATCGACGTGTGTCCGATGCCGACCGCAGCCACCGCATATCGACGGAGGCGAAACAAAAGGCGCCAGGGTACTAGGAATATTAGTGGAAGGAACCTCCCGTGGAACAAATTAAGGCGGGAGCCCTCCGGTAGGCATCCAACATAGCTGACACCACTTTGAGACGTTAGCCCATGTAAATGAAACATTGCTCACAGGCCAGGACCAAGAGAAGATGGCTTTTGCATTTTTAAAGAGTGGATTGGTGAACCTTGTTGATCGACTAAGGCAAGGCAATCAGCATCTCTTTTTAGAAATTTGTGAGTGTCAGCAGTAACGAAAGAAAGGGCCGTAGATTTTGCAAAGCTTCAAACGAGACTGAACAAAATATGAGGCTCTAAAAACGCCTTGTTAATAACGAACAAAAACGTCAGTGCACATAGGTGCCCATTATTCATATCAAGGATGAACATAAATCTGGGATTGGAACTTAAGAAATAGTTCGGAAAAATATAACTGCTGGTGCTCAACCGCTGGTGCCACTGAACAAAGAACAGTCTGGTACGTTCAGGCCATTTCGTTGAGCTCGAACGCTTAATTTTAGTGGATAATAAAAATGAACATCCCTGTGATCATCCGAGAACAAAAAGGATGATTCAGGTCATCCGCAGCACACTCCGTAGGCTCGTGCATCTTAGGCATCCGGTTCATGAGCGTGGTGAGGGGGGCGGACGACATTCTATCGCAGGATGTCGCCCGTACCTGTCGGCACCGCGGAACGTAACACTAGGCGGCGCTGTCTCAGCAACGCCGATGCAGCCGCCACCTGATGCTTCCTGCCTTTGTTGCCGCCGGCGCATTCTTCTCTCAGCCTGGCAGCCGCCTCTACCTAGAATCCTACGCAATGCCTGTCCGATTCTTCTCTCAGCCTGGCAGCCTCTACCTAGAATCCTACGCAGTGCCTGTCCGGCTGCTGACTGCCTTGTTCGGCAGCCGGACAGGCATTGCGTAGGATTCTAGGTAGAGGCTGCCAGGCTGAGAGAAGAATGCGCCGGCGGCAACAAAGGCAGGAAGCATCGGGTGGCGGCTGCATCGGCGTTGCTGAGACAGCGCCGCCTAGTGTTACGTTCCGCGGATCAGATTGCAGACGCGCGACTGCATCACAGCACAGGTGAAGCTATGGGAACCGACAGTATGTAACAGCACAGCGCCCACGTTCAGCGAACACAAAGCTTTTACGTGGCGCAAAATGCCCAACGCTCACGAAAGTGCGTTGCGCCGACATGTTTTGACCACGTACAGGGAACAAGGTCAATAATTTGGGAAGTTCCATTGCGGAGTTCGTTTTGGTGTAGACGTCAAGAGATGTTTATAATGGACATAAGCTTTTCAATTCGGTTTTCTGGACATAAATGCACCTTTCGTTGCCGAAGAAAAATCAAGGAATGCAGAAACAGCCACTGAAGTGTTCTTTTGGTATCACGACATGTCCCGCTGTTTTTATTCATTTCCACTTCAAAGAATAAGCTTTTCCTAAAATGCCATTGCCTGTTGACGCAGTTTATAGATCGGTCATTATGAGATATCAGTAAAATAAAAGATTTCACATTTAAGAAATTTCACTGATCCTTGGTGTTAGCAGTTAAGCAACTGTTCAGCACTTTGTTTTCATGGTGATGACAAAAAATCTTGCTGCAGCTTTTGAATGCGGACCAGCGAAAAGTGCACTGAGCCGTTAAGTGTGCACTTCGGACGCCACTTGTAGTGGAGAATTTACAAGGAGTATTCGGCCTAGAGTACATTTTACATACGTTTCTCCCTGCGGTATAGCATAAGGACCCCCAGAATGTTCTGAAAAGAAAGTTTTCTGTCCTCGTGGCCCAACGTGATTATTCCTGTCCACCTGAACACCCAAATGGCATTGTAATTCAGTATGCACAAGAATTGGTCTTTTCTCAAGCAGTGTTTGAAATTCGCATGCAATGCCGTCCGCATTAGCCATCGTATAGGCTGCGGAGAAGGTCTTCACAGTTGTCTGATCTCAATTTTTCTACCGATGCCGGCGTGGAAGAGTGGTGAGACTGCCCGATTCTCAAGCCGCTGCATGTCACAACAAAACACAAAATTGGAAGCAATTCATGAAGACATTAACCCGACTCGGGAGAGAAAACGAGAAAGATGCTTTATGCTAAGCGCTGGAAGTTTATTCGCCATATTTCCGCGAGAAGACTACAGACATAGCTCTCACGTGACAAGCTGCCCTCTCACACAGCCAGACTTCCTTTGCGCCAGAGGACAGGCCGTTACCTGATAGTGGAAAAGACAGCGGCTCGTAACTGCGTCGGCTGGGGACGCGGCGATCGCCGGAATCGCTAGGAAATTCCCGCAAATCTCTTATTGGCCGCATCCAGAAGATCACGTGATCGTGCTTGGAGGAACTGGTTGCGTGTGGCATAGAGTCACTCAGTCGGCCCAACCATGCTTGACAGCCGGACGTGCTCCTGCGCAGATTAAGCCACTCCGCTCACATATCCGCAGCGGAGGATGCTCCCAAGCAGTGCGTTTTTCCTCTGTTATGCTCCTTGAAGCATTTAACTAGGATAGGATGAGGCCGCCTATAGCCAACATGCGCTCTGAAAAGTATCTGCCCATTTGATAGAATACATTATCACAGGGGCATTGAGGCTGTAGTGCAGAGCTTCTGATGTTGAGGCAAACTTCTGAATATGATATAAAGTATAACCTGATTACTAATGCAATTAATATGATATTTGTTATATTCGGGGCGTGGGCGTCCCGTGAGCGAGTAGCTTCTCAACTGGGTTGCTGGGCGGAGACTGGCGGCATATTGTACATTTGTAAGAAAGAGGAAGAGAGAGAAAGAAAGAAACGCGAGCGCTTGTGAAGCATTGCTTCTGTTGCCTTCGTCGCGCTTATGGGCCGAGGACTGTCCACTTTCAAGGAACCATACGGCTCGATTTTTCTTGTCCCGCGCTTCTTCATGGGCAAGGGGAACCCCTTCTGGTCTCTCCGAATAGCCGGCTCGTGTATAACAAGGGGACATTGCAGCTGGGTCGACCGTGCGTCCGTTACTTAGGAGGCGGGGTGGTTGAGCGTCCGTTCCCGTGCACGACATTTCTTCTAGATTGAGTCAGCATATCGCTTGGATGGACGACGTTCCCGTTGAGGTCTTGGCGGAGGTTTTTGGTTGCCTGGACCCGCTTGGTTGGGCATCGCAGGATTGCGTTGCGCAGTCATCTTGCGGACCTCAGCTTCTCCATATTCGAAGTGGGGCCGTGTAGGCAGATTGTGCGCAGGCGAAGTTTCCGCTAGTGTTGCGATCAGGTAAGGGGCCGAGAGTGTGGACTGATTTTCGCTTGCAGCTGGTCTATTGGTCCGATCGCCCAGGTCGGATCTTCTGTCGGGTAGGCTGAAGCTCCTGGCTTTGTGTGATCTAGGTGCCGACGAATCGTTCCGGTTTTTGAGCAAAGATGGATGTCCTAGTCTCTCCTGTAGGGTTTCATCTATCGAAGCAGAGCTTCCCGTGAAGGTGCGGAAGAATCCCATTTGTCCGATGGCCACTCCTCTCGTAACGCTGTCGTCCGAGATTGGCTCTTCAACAGATAGCGGCTGAATGCACGTGAGTACCGTCGCAGTGTTCGCGTCACATGATGAGTTAGGCTGGTGTTCTGCCCGTTGTGCTGAAACAGTTCGCTGCTTCAGCAGAAACCGAGCTAGCCTGCACGCGAATGTTCCAGACTGCTCCTTGGACAATGCTTGCTTAGTCTTGTGAAGCTCCTGCGCCCCACTTGACCTTATGAAATTCGCGCGCTGTATCCACTCGGTATTGGTGCGCGCGGACGTAGCGCAACAGCGCATGTAGGTAATTTATCGCGGGGCATGTCATGTTCTCAACTTGAGAATGGGCCTTGATAAGGATGGTGAAATGCCATGAACGGGGGATTTCACACTGTCAGCGATCGGCACGGTGGATCTTGGGTGAACACGGGCGGCGGAGCGGAGCCTTACATGGATAAAGACGGAAGCAGTGCCTCCTGAGAAGGGTTAGGCTGTTTGTGGAGCTGTTGGACGCGGGAATAAACGTATCTCGTACCGCTAGGGCCTTTTTGCCTTTCCGCCTTCACTACTCGCGCTCTAATATGTTTTGCTTTGCCCTGCCGTGTAGAAGCACAGTCGCCCATTCTTTTGCAATCACAGCAAAACACTGTCGCAAGCCTCGAATGCATGCTTCGCTTTACAGTGGCTTCCAATGTTGTATCGTTCCGACGTGCTTTTTGTTGATCAGGAATAAACCGGTGTTTTATATTGACTGCGGACGTGTGACTCGTCAGGCGAGGCCATTTCTCGCGGTGCCGTTTTCTGGAAAGCGGAGCCTTCAATCTAGTATGCCATTCTCTCTGCTTGACCATTCGTGGCCGGATGATAGGGGCACTTCGAATGTGCGTTACACTGTTCTATTTTAGGAAATCTTCCATTTCCGTAGAAACGAAAGACGGGCCATTATTCTTTACCAGCCTTTCGTGAATGCCGAAAGTCGCGAAAGGGGTATGCAGTTCCTCGAATAGAGTCGGTGACTGTACGTTGCGCATGTACTGCACTTCAAGCCATTTGCTGTACGAGTCTAGCAGAAATAACAGCATCCTTCCCCCCACGGGCCCGGCGGAGTCGACGTGTTCTGAGTGGCATGGCGCCATCGCGCGCTTCCAATCAGGAGGTGGTCCTTCAGGCAGCGTTCTTTGATGCTGGCAGCAAGTTGCAAAATTTTTGACTAGCCGTTCTGTCGTTGTCGACACTGCGCCACCAAAAGAATCCTCGAGCGCACGCTTGCATGGCTACTACTCCCATGTTACGTGCGTGTGCCAGGTCGAGTATGTCTTTCCTCGCTTCCGTCAGTACAACCAATCTGGTACCGCAAGTAAGGCAACCTTCCTACACCGAGAGCTGAGGTCCCACCACTGCTAAAGCAGAAACTTCCAGCCCGGGCAACCTGTGCTGATCTGCAATTTAGACAGCTCACATTACGCGAGGAAGTCAGGGATCTTTCGGGCTAAGTTTTGATATTTGATGTGGAGACAGTTCGATGCTCGGTGCGGAAGCCAGCATGAGCATATCTGCCGGTGGTTTTTGTAAGTGCGTTAACATTTTGGTGCAGGCATCTAGGCCTGTACATTAAACCATAATTGTATGTGACGAACTTCAGTCAACATCGGTTCATTCTAGGCGAGAGTAGCCAGTGTTATGTTCGGGGCATGGGAGCCCCGTGAGCCAGGAAGTTCTCAAATGGGTTGCTGGGTAGAGGCTGAGTGTTTTTTGTGTATTTGTAAGAGAGGGGATGAGAGGAAAATAAATATTCGCGAGCTCTTGTAAAGCATTGCTTCTCGTGCCTTGGTCGCGCACATGGTCCGAGGGCGGTCGAATTCCAACGAATCGTACGGCTCGGGTTTCCTTGGTCCGCGCGTCTTCGCGGGCAGCGGGACCTCTGTTGGCCTTTCCGAAGCGGCCGCGTAAGCGACAGAAGAATTCCAGCTGGAGTGGCAGTGCGTCCGTTAGCTAGGAGGCGAGGTAGTTGTAGGTCGCTTCGCGTACACAGTACTGACAGTGTTTTGGGTCAGAAGTTCTGAATGTTATTGTGATTTTTGGAACCATGGAATGCGGTTATTCGATTGAACGGCGTTGGAACTAGATATCAGGGTTTATGAGGAAGCTTATGGTATATGTGACTCTCCTCCAATCACTCACTTCTATGAAAATGGCTTCTTACCCAAGCAGCACACATTACGTGGCCCACCTGGGGCCAGTATGGGCAAGTTGGGCTTAAGCAACCACGATAGCACCCATGAGGGCCCCCTTCAAGGATCCAGTGGCGAAGCCCAATTTGGGCTTGTCCTTGCTTTTTCCATCTGGGCATCATATAGGCGTGGAAAGGGCTAACTGAGTACATTTTTCCACATCTGGCCCTCAAGGGTCCCGCTCGGGGAATTTAAGGGCCGATAGAAAGTAAATTTGGGTTTTGTGTGGGAAAAGCCTGGACTAATCTAATTGGGGCTGCCCGCTCAAAAGCACAATAGGTCCAGCATGGGCCGCGGCGGGGCTAAATACGGGTATGCCTACGCATTTCCTACATGGGACCTTTGAGGGGTTCTCGCGGGAAGATCAAACGGAAATGTTGGCTTCATGTAGAAAATTCCTGGGCTGCCCCAAATGGGGCTGCCCATCAAAAACATCAATAATTTTTGCATCAACTGTAGCGGGGCAGGAAAGTGCTCCTCCCCGCATCTGCCCGCATCGGTTTCTTGCAGGACCTTTTAGGGCACATCCGATGCAGATGTGGGCCTAAAGCGAATAGCAGACGGGCTAGCCCAAATGGGTCTGCCCACTCAAAAACTGAATAGGTCCCGCGTGGCTTGCATCTAGGCTGAAAAGCGGGCATGGGTATTTCTTGGGTTAATTGCGGGCAAATAAAGAAGGGCACATGCAAAATACCTGCCCTAATCCGGCAGCTGTGGCCGACATGAATGAACCAATAGCGCCTTGTGCCCTATGCAAATCGGCGGACCATGACATGCGCTCCCCCGCTTGTCCAAAGAAGAAGAGAACGAGGCCGTCGCGCAAGCCGCCTGGAAAAGAAGATATTCCTACAAGTAATCGCTTCGCTGCTCTTACATGTGAAGAAACCGACTTCCCTGCACTTCCTTTACTTGACCCACCTGCTCATCATACGTCTTCTCAGCGTGGTTCATACGCACAAGCGACCCGCCCTCGTGGATCAAATGGTACACCAAAACGGCCAGTGCACCAATCACACGTGGATGACGCAGATGAAGACGCTGTTTTAGACAATGCCATTGCAAAGGCTCGCCAACGTCTAGACGAACTCACCCAGCTCCGAGAACAGCGTCGCTCTCACCCCTCTCGAAGATTTATAATACCTCGTGATAAGATTTCAAATGAATCACCTCCAATAAGCAACAAACCACAATCACGTGCAGACAACACGTTAACCCCGAATACCCCGACAGTGGATAAAATATTAGCCCTTATGGAGCAGGTGACCTCCCTCATCGTAGAAGCTCTTCGGCCTCGCAATGGATAATGCACTGTCTATGGTGGTGCAGTGGAATTGTCGAGGCTTTGCGAATAAGGCCTCTGAAGTGAACATCCGTCTTCGCGACAAAAAGCTAAAGGCGTGGGCCTTCTTACTTCAAGAGCATAACTCACTTCCTCGCCTTTCAGGATTCTGCGCTTACCATTCACCTTCCATTCCTGATCGCCGTTGCATCACCTCTTCCCACAGCCCAGGTAAATCTGCAATTTATATTCACACTTCAGTTCCCCACACACCGATCGACCTTTTATGCTGGTGTAACACACGCCAAGAGGTGGTAGCACTCCTAGTTAAGCCTGTACGCACGTCACTTATACTAGTTTCCTTTTATGGCCGTCCTGGTTCCGCATCTCCTAATCTTGGATGGGTTCGTTTTCTGCGTTCTACCTACTCGGGTATCTCTATTCTAGTCGATGGAGACTTCAATGGCGCACACACCTCGTGGGGTTACCCATCGGATTCTCCCAGGGGTGCATACATCCAGGGAAGCTTTTCAGATAATTCTTTTCACCTTTTAAACCACCCGCATACATCTACCCGTCCACGAGGTGGGCCTTATTCACCTGATTTGAATTGGTGGTTAGGCCCTGGTAGCCCTCGTTGGGCTGTTGAACCAGATACCTGGGGTAGTGATCACAGTCCTATCTTTATCTCTCTCACTCCTTCGCGGATACGTAAAATACGCCGTAGCGTACGAATAGCATCTTGGGACTCTGTACGCGCAGACAATCGCTTATCTGATTTCACCCCATCATCAGCATTGTCTACTCTCTCTGCTGTTCTTGTGTCCCACACGATTACCACCACTGTAAATGAAGACGAGCCAAACCCGGACATCCACCTCCTGAATCTTTGGGCTCTGCGTCGCCAGGCAGATCATTATGCTGCTCGTAACCCCGATGACCCATCGGCTATCCCCGCTCTTCACCGGGCTACCGCGCGTGCGAGGCGGTATGAAAAGCGTCTAAGAAGGCAACGTTGGGCTTCATGGTGTGAGCGCCTGTCCTCCAAGCAGAGTAATCGACAACTTTGGAGAGTGTTTCACGCCACGGAGCGCTCTTCTCAAGTTTCTGATTACACAGAGAGCATTCGCCTTGCAATGAATGTAGATGAGGACACATTTGCAAATCAGGCGGCCAGACAGTTTTTTCCCCACTATGATTCCACCTCAACTTCTCCACCTTGCTTACCGGTTACCGAACCCCCCGATGCGATTACTTCTGACCTAACCATGGCAGAGCTGCTGGCCTCCATTGAACGCCTCAAATCTAACTCTGCTCCCGGCCACGACGGCATACCTGACTCATTATTCCGCAACTTGGAAGGGACTGCTTTGCAGGCCCTGCTTGATGCATTCAATGACGTGTGGCATTCTGGTGTCATGCCGGACGAGTGGAAGCATTCTATTGTTGTTCCAATACCGAAGTCAGGTCATCCTCCAGTATCTCTCTCGGCCCTTCGTCCAATTTCCCTGACGCCAACAATCTGCAAGCTTTACGAAAACATTCTCGCCACTCGCTTATCGTGGTGGTTGGAATCCCATGATTGTTATCCAGAATCCCAAATTGGCTTCCGCCCGCAAATAGGAACGGAGGACGGTCTTGCTACTTTGGCTGCTGACGTGCTTCACCACTCTCCGCACAGTCATCTTGTTAGAACTGTGATCGCTACAGATATAACACAGGCATATCATAACATCCTTAACTCAGCCATTCTTGCCTCCCTACAAACTCTTTGTCTTCCTCACAGGTTTCTCCTCGCCATTCACACCTTTGTAACAAATAGAAAATTCAGTGTGCGTGTCCATGGAAAGCCCTTTGGTCACTTCCCCTCAAACAGAGGAGTGCCCCAGGGCTCCGTTCTCGCCCCTACTTTATTTAATGTGGCCTTCATTCCACTTATTCGAGCCCTAGAGGCCATCCCTTCTATACGGGTGCTTGCGTATGCCGATGATATAACCTTATGGTGCTGTCACCCAGATACGTCTGTCCATCAGGCGGCCCTCCAGCATGCGCTGGATGTATTGACATTTCGACTCCCTCCTTTGGGCCTAACTCTTTCGCATACAAAATCCTGTTTCATTCGAATTGGAAATAAAGCTAGCTTACGGAAAGCTCCCAATATAAATTTTATGATAGATAATACCCCAATTCCTCAGGTACAAACCGTTCGCGTTCTTGGTCTTCTTCTACATTCCTCTGGGACTGGCACACCGTGGCTGACAGCCATCCGTAAGACCGCTCACGCTACTTTAGGTCTCATTCGTCGCATAGCTATGCGCTCTGGCGGCGCGCGTGCTCACACGGCCCGCCAGCTTGTTCGCTCTGTCCTCCAGCCACGTATAATATACCAGGCACAGTTTCAACGTCTCACCCGCAGACAGTGGGACTCCCTTGAGGCCATCAATTGTGAGGCTATGCGTGCAATAACGTACCTCCCCCGCCTAACACCCATACAAGTACTTCAGGAGTATGCCCAGCTAAATATGCTCACTGAACTCGTTGATCAGCGAATGGCAAACAGAGCTCGCAAACAGTCTTTACAACTACATCATTTAAAGACACTACCTCCATGGTCGTACTGCCAGCTCACGGACAATCGCCCCACTGCTTCCCCGTCGGTATCATCCGCACAATTGCCTGAAGGGTGCATATTATATACCGATGCATTACATACTGCAGAGCGAGGAGTTACTGCCGTGTATAGTGCCTCTCATCCGCATCTCAACACTCACGTGACATATACCGCGGATACGTGCACCCCTCTGGCACTGGAACGCAAGCAATTTACAATGCTATACATTCCCTCCCACCAGTTCCTACATTCAATGCAGTTCATCTTTACACAGACTCTCTCACTGCCCTTAAACAGCTTAAGGCCGTTCGACGCACATTCCAAATAACACAGTCCATACATTTGCTATGTTCAAAGTACCCATGTCTTATATTCGCATACACTGGATTCGCGGCCATGCTCGCGATCCACATAACATACAAGCAGATGCTATGACGCATATAAACACGTCAGACGATCCACCACCTTCCCCTCTTCCCCCAGATCCGTTCCTGTCCAACGTTTCCGATTCGCAAGTTCTGCGCCAACGAACACGCGCTCTCATTCCTCCGTGTTCGCACCCTCTCCCCCGTAGTCTTACTCGGCAGGAGGAGGTAACAGTGCGCCGGATCCGGGCAGGGGCGGCTCTGACCCCATCTGTTCGACATCGATGGCGGGAAAAAGACCTACCAGTGACTGACAGGTGCCCTCACTGTGACACTCCACCTGACGTCTGCGATTTGCGCCACTTGTTGTGGACGTGTCCATCAACAACGCACATCAGGCAACGGATAATCATGAAGGTGGGCCTGCGGTGGAATCGCGGTAGTGAATATGAGAAATGGACAATGGACAATCGCTATACTGCCAACCTTCTCGAATTCATAAGCACAACTGGACTGCACTCCTTCTTTTAACTTTCTATCTCCTGCATCCCATTCCCCCTTTCTCAACTTATGCGTTGTGGCAAACTCTTCGAAAAAAAATGCAATATATTGCCACCTGACGGTTTGAGGCAGCGCTTGAAAGACGAAGAAGTTGTAGACTCTCGTGCGCTTTCGATAGCTAGGACTGTGGACTCTTGAGCCTGTGTCTCTCTGTTACCGTTTCCCGTGAACCCCTGTCTTGACTATGTGTCTCTGGCCCTGTTGCCGATTCTCATAAATTCCTGTCTTCGACACAGTTTCGGTGGAGCCGACTGGGTAATTGTCCTCTCAATGTCGCACACCCCTCCGCGAACCAACGACACCGACCTTTTGCCTGTGGGCACGCCAGTTCATCGCGTCAGCTGGAGGAACCTGGGCCTTCCTCCCGAACATGGGCCCTTAGTCCACTTCATCAACGAGCCTTCGGCCAGCCACGTAAAGCGCTACGTCGATCATGCAAGGTACTCCTGTTTACCTTCAAAACCCCCGAGTGTTGAAATCGTTCCATGGCACTGCGCATGAAGACGTTGAGGACAGGCTAGCTCAGTTCGAACGAGTCGCATCTTTTAATCAGTTGGACGACAACGTAAAGCTACGGAATGCTATTTTCTGCCTGGAAGACCACGCTTTGACATGGTATGAGAACCGAGAAGGCACATGAACATCATGGCCTAAGTTCCGCCGTCTTATCATAGAGGCGTATGTAAGCCTGGATAGGCGCGAACGAGCAGAACGTATTCTACATTCTTGGAAATAGATGCAAAACGAGTCCGTCATGATGTATGTTGAGCACATGACGAAACTATTTCGACGTGCGGATCCCAACACGTCTGAGGACAGAAAGCTGCGCCACCTGATGCTTGGGATTAAAGAACAGCTTTTTGCTGGTCTTGTACGTAGCCCGCCAACTACAGTTACCTCATTTTTAACAGAGGCGATCACCATGGAAAAGATCCTACACCAGCGCTCGGCTGTCTACGAGTGCCCAATCTTCGCTATGAGTGCTGCCGAGCCTCTTACAGCTGCTGTAAGAAATACTGATCACCTCCGAGATCTTATTCGTGCAATTGTACGCGAGGAACTGCAGAAGGTTTGTGGCACGTTCCAACCCAGGGGTGATTCTCTCGCACATATAATCCGCGAAGAGATTCAGCAAGTCACGCAGCCATCTCTACATGTTGCTGAAGCTCAAAGTACCCCGGTTCCTGATTATCCTTGTCCGACCTACGCTGACATTCTCCGACGCCCAGTTCCCGTCCAAGCTCCGTTGTCTACATCGCCACCAACCCAGTGCATGCTCGTCCAGTAGCCAATGCAATACATTCCTCTACAGCAACCAACGTGGTACTTGCGGCCACCGCGGTCACACATTCAACGAACGGACGTCTGGCGGAGCCGCCGGAGCCGCCGCCTTTGCTACCACTGTGGGGAACCTGGTCACATTTTCCGGTGGTGCCTTTATCGGGAACTTGGACCGGAGGATATTTACACCAACGCATCTAGACGCACGTTCGGTCAACTACCTCGTGACATTGGAGACAACCTCGCACAAGAGAGCCTCCGGATGGCGCGCCGACAATCCAGGTCTCCATCCCCACGTCGGTCATCCCCTTCAACAACTGGTGACTTCACGCGAGCACCGCCTGGTCGCTCGCCAAGCCCCCACCGGGAAAACTGAGTAGAGCGACCTCCGGGGGCGGGGCCGCTAAAATCAGCACAAAGAAGTCCCCCCAATGAGAACAGATATGAAGTTTGGAGCAGAAACGACAGCATTTGGTTCACGAGACCGGCTATCGCTGGACATCCCTGTGTGCATCGATGGTCATTACGTCAGCGCTTTAGTGGATACCGGAGCATACTTTTCGATTTTGAGTGGGAAACTGGCAGGGCATTTTAGGAAGGTAATGACACCATGGTGTAGCACGCAGATACGCACGGCTGGGGTGCATGTAATTACTCCTATTGGGCAGTGCACGGCTAGAATCCAGATTCGTACGTCAAAGTTTGTTGTCAGCTGCGTCGTTCTACGGGAATGTTCTCGTGATTTGATTCTCGGTGTGGATTTTCTGCGGGAATATGGCGCTATCATCGATCTCCGACAGCGAACGTCTCGTTCTCAACGGAGAAAGCGGCTGCCAGTCCCACCGACGGCCAACGTACATGCGCCCTACGAGTTTCAGCCGAGTGTGTTTCAGTGCCTCCCCGCTCCAGCGTGTTTGTGAGTGTTGTGTGCGACAGGCTACGTGACGGGCCGATAATTGCTGAAGACAACCGTTCGCTTTTATTTTCTCATAGCATCTGTGCAGCTCGAAGCTTAATTATTATCAGCAAAGGTCACTCTGAGCTTCTTGTCATGAACTTCACGAATGAATCTCGCCACCTCTATCGCTCTACTGCCATCGCTTTCGGCGAACTGTTAAAGGAAGTTTCTGAATGTTTTGCGTCTGACATTATTGATACTCAGAGTGTTCTAGACCACATCGATGTTAGCAGTGACCTTTCTGTCTGTCAACAACGGGACCTGCGTGCCTTACTGCTGGAGTACGCCCCGTGCTTTGCCTCGTCATCGAAAGTCCGGCAAACTTCTATCACCAAGCATCGCATCTTAACGTCTGACGATGCCCGACCTGTTCGACAGCAGCCGTACCGTATTTCGTCCAAAGAACGTGAGGCAATTTGGACACAAGTCCAGGAAATGCTCAATGATGATGTTATTCAGCCGTCTAAAAGTCCGTGGTCGTCGCCAGTTGTGCTGGTTAAGAAAAACGATGGCAAACTGCGTTTTTGTGTCGATTACAGGAAACCGAAAGACATCACAAAAAAAAGATGTATATCCGTTGCCCCGTATCAACGATTCGCTCGATCGACTTTGCAACGCCAAGTTCTTTTCCTCCATTGATTTAAAAAGTGGTTATTGGCAGATAGAAGTGGATGATCGCGATCGAGAAAAGACTGCATTTGTGACACCCGATGACTTATATGAATTTAAAGTGTTGCCTTTCGGTCCGTGTTCAGCGCCAGCGCCGTTCCAGAGAATGATGGACACCGTACTTGCTGGTCTTAAATGGCAAACCTGTTTGGTTTATTTGGACGACGTCATCGTGTTTTCTGAAACGTTTGACAAACATCTTAAGCGGCTGCGAACGGTATTGGACGCTTTTCGCTCGACCGATTTGACACTCACACCGGCAAAATGTCCCTTTGGATATCAGCGGCTGAAATTTCTCGGTCATGTGGTTAGCACTGACGGTGTCCGGCCAGATCCTGACAAAACAGTCGCATTAGCCAACTTTCCCATCCCTACCACGAAGAAAGCAGTCCGACGTTTTTTGGGCCTGTGCGCGTACTATCGCCGTTTCATTGCCTATTTTGCCAAGATTACAGAACCTTTGACGCTCCTGACATGTGATGACGTCCCGTACATATGGTCTTCCGAGCAGCAGGAGGCATTTTCCGAGCTGCGCCAGCGGCTGCACAACCCTCCCGTTCTGGCACACTTCGATGAGGACGCTGCCACCGAAATTCACACCTACGCCAGCAACGTCGGTCTGGGTGCTGTTCTGGTCCAGCACCAGTAAGGCGAGGAAAAAGTGATCGCTTATGCCAGCTTCACCCTTTGTCGGGCAGAATCAAACTATTAAACTTCTGAAAAGGAGTGTCTCGCAGTTGTTTGGGCAACGATGAAATTCCGACCTTCCCTCTACGGCCGTAAGTTTAAAGTTGTGACAGACCATCATGCTTTGTGTTGGCTGGCTAGTCTCCGTGACCCATCAGGACGTCTTGCACGGTGGAGTCTTCGTATGCAGGAATTTGATTACTCTATCGTTTATAAATCTGGACGTAAACATGAAGATGCTGACACATTGTCTCGATCACCCGTGGAGTTGGCCCATGACAGTACAGACGAAGACGGCCATTTTCTTGGCATTATCAGTTCCTCTGATTTAAAGGCCCGGCAACGGTCTGATCCAGACCTCAAAACTGTGATCGATTATCTGGAGGGTTTTGATTCTACAGTATCTCACTGTTTGCTAAGAACTTGTCATCTTTCTGTACGCCCGACGGAATCATCTACAAGAAAAGCGCCGGTAACAGTGACCGAGCCTATCTTCTAGTCATCCCTGCAGATCTACGCGATGAAATCCTTTATACTTGCCATGATGAACCCACCGCTGGACACTTGGGCTTTGCAGACACTCCTACTAGAGTGCGCCAGGCCTACTACTGGCCCAAACGTGCCGCCACCGTTCATCGATATGTTAGAGGTTGCCGCGAGTGCCTGCGACGCAAGACACCGCCATTGAAGCCAGCGGGTCTCCTGCAGCCTATTCCCCCACATCTAGTACCATTCAACCAAATTGGTATGCACTTTCTCGGCCCTTTTCCTCTATCGTCAGCTGACAATAAGTGGATTATCGTGGCTACAGATTATCTAACACGTTATGCGGAAACTATGGCGGTGCCACGTGAAACATCCTGCGAAGTGGCACAATTTTTCATGACGCAGATTGTCCTCCGCCATGACACCCTTCATACGTCATCACAGATCGTGGCAAGGCATTTACAGCACGTCTTCTTTATAGAAGTTTTCCAACTAAGCCAGACACATCACCGAAAGACTACTGCTTACCATCCTCAGTCTAATGGCCTTACTGAGCGACTAAACAAAACAATAGCGGACATGCCCGCCATGTACGTGGATGTGCGGCATAAACATGGGACGAGATATTGCCTTATGTCACATTTGCATATAACACGGCCGTCCAAGAAGCAACTCGATTCACTCCGTTTCGCCTAGTATACGGACGCGATGTACAGACCATGCTCGACGCTATGCTGTCATGTGCGGCTGACGACCAGCTGCTTACCACTGACGCAGAAGAATTCACCAACTACGCTGAGGAAACTCGGCAACTCGCCCGTAATCACATTACAAAACAGCAAGCAACAGATGCACGCCGATATAACGACCGACATCGCTATGTCGTGTTCCAGCCTGGGGACAAAGTCTGGGTATGGACACCTGTCCGGCGCCCAGGCCTGTCAGAAAAACTTCTGAATCGTTACTTTGGACCCTAGAGAGTGTTGCGTCGCCTCTCAGAAGTTATGTACGAGGTTATTCCAGATGGAACTGTACCAAGTTCTAGTCGTCAGTGCTCGTCTGACCTAGTGCATGGGCTTCGCATAAAGCCGTATTGCACCCGCTGAAAGTCGTATTTGCCATCCGGATCAGTTTCTTATTTGAGCTTGCTTTTTTTTCGAGGGGGGGGGGGGGGAAATGGCACCTGACGGTTTGAGGTAGCGCTTGAAAGACGAAGAAGCTGTAGACTCCCGCGCGCTTCGGCTAGCTAGGACTGTGGACTCTTGAGCCTGTGTCTCTCTGTTACCGTTTCCCGTGAACCCCTGTCTTGACGGTGTGTCTCTGGCCCTATTGCCAACTCCTGGGATGTAGAGGAAACGCATTTAATTTGTATGCGTAATTACAAGAGGAAAATCACTGATGCCGAGCACTCTGGCACACTTTTGAACGGCCCCCTTTGTCTATGACCCTATAGGGTGCATTTAGTTATTCACAAATTCCCAATTATTTCGGTTTATTCTAGACATGTGCACGGCACTCTTGAAACGGCCACCAAAACGCCATGAAATGACCTACTTTTACTACAAGACAAATACTGATTCAGTAAAAGTGACGATGGACTCTTTGGATAATCTGGTCGTTGTTCATGGTCTGAATATGCTTCCATCCACGTGGATTACTCTTTGCACAGGAATAGCAAAGCGGAGACGAGGTGCCATTTCAAGCGCGCCAGTATACGCTGGAGCCCCTGCCGCGCATATTGACCGAAAAAGCTGCGGCCAGTAGTCTATAAATCAGCTACCGCGCATCAGCCTTAATGAAGACAACCAGCATACTTGGAAAACTTTGACTCCGTCGACAAGTACCACCACAGCATCCTGTGTAGTCATACGACGCGAACTTATTATTGATCACTCCGAAGCTTCTCAGCCAGCAGACGTTCTACAGCTCAACAGAGCTGACTCGATATCCAGGAAAAGTCGAGACGTAACTCTCTCCACTTTATATCAGCGGCATTCATTCACGTGCAGCGACGTCACCACGTGCGTCTTCGTAATTCGACCATTTTGAAAACGTTGTGAGATTCGGTCAGCGGCTTTCTGATGAGCAGTCTTGCGTCACATGAATAAACCACCGCGGGAAGGCAGAAGCAAAAAGTAGCCATAAGATTCGATCAGCACACGTGCACGGAGGTGCCTAATAAAGCGAGCCAAGCAAAGATGCGAGGCGTATTAGCGCGGCAGATGCGTTGGAAGGCCGGATTTTAATTTTCGCTTCGCATACCGCGTCAATATTCACTC
>JAJIZL010015457.1:11253-39842 GCA_023969395.1 Amblyomma maculatum
CGGCGACCCACCTGTCCCAGCCTTATATGGGGAGCACTCGTTAAAGAACCCCAGGTGGTCGAAATTACTCCGTAGCCCTCCACTATGGCTGGCCTGCCACAGACTTTTTATCTGTTGTAGGCCGTCATTGCACCCGCCACCGTTTCGGTGGTGGACGACGGCTGTTGTTGCGGCGTGCGTCTGTCTCTCCCTCTTCCTTTTATTTCTTTTCTATTTTCTCTTCTGTCTGCACTAGGCAGCGTAGGTGGCTCAACTACAGAGCCAGTAGCAGACCCGTGCATTTTCTTTTCCTTCTTCCTACAGCCACAACAACAACAACGCTGACATCGCACAGCACACTTGTGTAGCACTGCGACGAGCTCCGGTGGGATGTGAGCGATGGGAAGCAGGTGGTGGGAGACAGTGTGGGCTTGTGCCAGACTCGTGCCAAGAGACCCTCTAATTTTTTCAGACCACATCAGCTCATTCTCAGCACTGTTTATGCTGCATTAACGTCATTTACGATAACAGCTGTCCGCCTACAGACAGACAAAGTACCGAATTTGGTTAAAATGGGTTGTCCATGCAAAACTTGGTCCAAAGGCGCAGGGAAGGCCAGAATATTTTTCCTGCATAATAGCGTGGTCAGTAATGGGCCATTTTTGCGCCACATAACCTTTTTAGGATCGGCTCAGTGCACTTAAGTCGCCGTGTTCTGTTTGGGTTGATGGGACGGCTCTCGTCGCGAGCCACCCCTTGCACCTACCAACTAGCAGAGGAGGCACCGGCTGCCTTGCATCAACCGAGTGGCTCGAGTCCTCGTGGCTACCCTCAGCTTTGTGGCCAGCATCCTTGACATCCCGCCAGGCAAGAAAAAGTAACTACCGTATGATATATACCGCCTTTAGTGGCAGGCAGCCCACGATAAGGTAAAAGCGAGCCATTGTCTGCCTGCCCAGATTCAAAGCTGGCCTGGAGCTGCCCGATCTGGATATTTCTTGTAAGGGTTCTGCAAATTAAATGGACATTCAGAGCCGTCGAATGCGACATGCCGCTAACAAAAACGATGGCTTCGTACTATCAGTCGACACGGCTGCGAACGTTCACTGAAAAGGCCCTACACCACAACACCCCGCATGCAGGGTCACCCCTATCATTTTGCTGAACCGCAGTCACGGACTGCGGAAGGAAACTCGTCTGACGTTGACCCACGAACCATGACCCTGAACGATATTATCAATGAAAGACGTTAGTGTACTGGATTATCTAGATGAATCGTATTCCACCTTTAGTTCTCTCGCCATGAATAGTTCAGCTTCAGTAGACACATTATGGTCAGCGTTTGAAAGAATTATTCAGCACTGCTTATCAGCATATATTCCCACAAAGGTCAAGCCGGTGCATAAGAGAAACCCTTGTATAACAAGAAAAATTATACAATTAAAGCGCCAGACTGCAAGACATAGGAAACTGAGGAATAAACTGCCGCTACCCGTCTACACTGATAAATTACGCGAAAAGTCTCATGCACTAAAGGCAGCTATAAAAAAGGCTAAAGATGAGTACATGAACGTCACCCTAAGTAATTTTATCAAAGTATCTCCTTCCAAGTTTTGGCGGTACCTCAATTCGAATTCACGTCAGGACAGTAATCCACCACCCGCCGAGGCTATCGCGAAGGCTACAGACTTCAATGATTACTTTATATTAGTATTTACGCACGACAATGGGAAAAAACCTGACCTAGAATATCCTCCGAGTAACACAGCAAAAATAGATGATCTGATCATAAATGAATCGGGCATTCTTTCCCTCTTACTTGAAATAGACCCTAAAAAATCCGGTGGTCCCGACAACATACCAAATGCATATCTTAAGCGTTACGCGGAATGGATGTCAAAGTTCTTGCTGATTATATTTGAAAAATCACTGCAAACAGGCGAAATCCCGGAGAAATGGAAAATTGCCAAGGTCATTCCTATACATAAATCGGGCAACATTACCAACGCATCCAATTATCGACCAATCTCGCTTACTTGTACAACATGCAAAATCCTCGAACATTTAATTCTTAAACATATCCTATTATTTCTAGAAAAAAATAACATAATTGTTCCTAACCACCATGGCTTTAGAAAAGGTTTGTGTACGACTACTCAATTAATAGAGACAATTCACGACCTAGCGTTTACAATAGACAGATGTGGCCAAACAGACATGATATTCTTAGACTTTTCGAAAGCGTTCGATCGGGTCTCCCACCCTAAGCTCATCCAAAAACTTTTCCATTATCTCGGTGACAATAATATTACCAAATGGCTGAAAGGCTACCTTACAGGCCGGCGCCAATATGTACACTTCAAAGGGCACTCTTCAGATTGCGGCGATGTGATGTCTGGCGTGCCACAAGGCTCCGTTCTGGCCCCTGTCCTCTTTCTTCTTTTTATCAACGACCTGCATAATAGTACTAACATAACAGTAAGAATGTTTGCAGACGACTGCATCATTTACAAAGAAATAACCTGCCATGCAGACCAAGCAATTCTAAATAGTGCCCTTGAAAGCATAGCACAATGGTGTGAAACATGGCAGATGACGATTAATGTAGAAAAAACGGTTTGCATGACAGTAACAAATAAGAGAGCGGCAATAAATCTCCCTTATTATCAACAAGGACAGATGTTAAGGAAAGTAGAAGAATACAAATATTTAGGAGTAATAATTTCCTCGGATCTTAAATGGAACAAGCAGGTAGCCTATATTACTAATAAAGCACTGGCAGCTCTCTACTCGATTAAACGATCGCTTAAATCCGCATCAGTCGACACTAAGCTCTTAGCATACACTTCACTTGTTCACTCCATAATGGACTATGGAATAATATGTTGGCTCCTCTTCCGCAAACAATACATAGAAAGATTAGAAGGCGTACAACGAAAAGCGGTCAGATTTATTTTTAACAAATATCGCCGTCATGGTTCCCCTACACAGCTCCTAAGACAAGCCGACCTTCCCACTATACATAACCGAGCCAGACTACTGCGCCTCAAGTCTCTTTTCCTTCTGCTTAATGGCGGTATGAAAATCGATACGAGTAAGTACTTAATAAAGTCAAACACGCGCACTACCAGAACAAAACACCAACAGCACTTAACTGAGTACAGATTTCACAACGATATATTCAGGTACTCTTTCTTCTCACAAGCAATCCGTGAGTGGAATAGTCTGCCTTGCGATGCTGTCAACTGCGCATCACTCAAAGATTTCATAGACAACATATCACGCTTTATTTTGAAATAACGACTACGATGCTGGTGCGCTAACTCTTGCACTCTTTTTTCCTTGCTGACGATGACATCCCGACTTTCTTATCTGACTCTCGCTTATTATATTTTTTTTACCATGTTGCTCTTTTTTTTTTACCGTGCCGAAGTCCTCAAATATGCTACTTTTTGTTTTACCTTTGTATTACCTTATGTTTTACCTTTTGTATAATGCATATTGCCTTGTTGGACTACGATCGCCTTTGTGTTGGCACTTACTTGACCTGTGTTATTCTAGTGTATGTGATGTCCCACTCCTGCGACGGCCTCAAATGTGAGGCCAGCAGTATGTTCAAATAAATAAATGTGATCACCCCTCCGCTCCCTGCCCGCCTATCAAGCTACATTGTACGCAAAGAAAGACCCACTTGGCAGTACATAACCTCCCACTTCCTCGATGCACGCCGAGCCTCCTTGATGTGGAGGTTCGCAAGAGGCATATTACCAATCAGATGGTGCGCCTTCGTCCCTGCGACGCTGGGAAATATTGACCGTGTGTCCCTTCTGCTTGGCCCGAGAGACAGCAGGGCACATCTTTCTATTGTTGTTGTTGTTGTGGCTGTAGGATGAAGGAAAAGAAAATGCACGGGCCCGCCACTAGCTCCGCAGCCCAGCCACCACCGCCGCCTAGCACAGACTGAAGATAAAACAGAGAAGAACTGCCTAATTCCCGCAGCACTCCTGAGCGTCTGAGAGATATGTTCGGCCTCCCCGGGATCCCATACCCCACCGTGCGCTACTTGAACCCGCTTCCAAAGGAAGAGCGCAAGCAGTTTGTTTTGACACTGGCAGAGGTCAACTATCACGTGTGGTTGGCCCGCTGCAAAGTGGCTTACTCGAAAAAGACTCCAAGCATCCATGAAGTGAAGGCCAAAACCAGAAAAGAACAATGGTTCCACCTAGAGAGAGAGAGAGATGCCACTTGGGGGAAAGAAGGTTTTTGAAGAATGGGAACACCCCATGGTAATCTTCAAAGAATAAGAATAATGTTTATTTAACATCTTGAGGATGTTGGGTTCACCGGCAAAAAGCCATAGAAAGGCTTGACGAGGCCGACGCACCCTACAGAGGCATTGCAGTGGTAGATAGCATAATATCACTTTTAGAAACAAGAACAAACATAAAACAACCGATTTTTTATTATCTACACATTTGTTCAGACTGTTTATTTAATTGATGCGGTAGAGTGTAGCTCAGCATTTGGTAACCATAATTTGTTCGGATCTTAGGTACAAGCCATTTAGGTGTCGTTCGTGTAGTGTATATTGACTCATTGCGTTGCAATCCTGACAGCTTTATCACCAGGCAGTTGCTATTGTGAACACCGATTTCATCGCGCCGCAAGAGTAAAGTTTCGTATAATTGTGGCAAGCGGATAAGTCGAAGTTCATTGAAGATTGGTTCAGTGTGTCCAAGTCGGTGAGCGTTCATAACATTTCGAACGGTTTTCTTTTGAAGGAGGTACAACCGGTTAATATTAGTAAAAATTGTGGTACCCCACACCAAAAAGCAATACTTAACAGAAGAATACAAAGCATTATACAATATTTCCTTAATACGCTTCGGCATAAAATATTTCAATCCTCACAAGATACGACAACCTTTGACAGCTTGTTCACCACCATATCAACATGATAATACCAACTCAACTTCTTGTTAAAAATAATGCCCAGGCTTTTTACCACCGAGACCGTTTGGATGCGTGACGCACCGATCTTTAAACAGAGTGGCAGCATGTTTGTCAACTTGTTTAGAGGCCTGAACAATACAGCTTTGGTTTTTTCAGTGTTTGTGTTTAAAAGATTATTTTGAGACTATTCTAGAAGCGACTGTAGACATTTTGAGGTTTGTTTCTTAAAATCTACCAATTGGGCAGCTTTGAAAATAAACTGGTGTCGTCAGCATAAATCACAAAAGTAGGTATATTACTGATACGGAGAACGTCATTGACGTAAAGAAGAAACAGCAACGGTCCCAAGATACTACCTTGCGGAACACCAAAAACCACGTGCTTGACATCTGATAAGACATTGTTTATTTTTACTTGTTTTGATCGAGAACTTAAATAGGATTGTAATATATGAAGAAACTGTAATGTTCGAGTTAAGGCAACATTATTTTGTGATTGATGCGATCGAATGCTTTTGAAAAGTTAACGAATATGCCAAGAGTTAGAAGTTTGTGCTCAAAAGACTTTAAAATTAGCTCTTTTTGTGTTAGCAATGCAGTTTCCGTTGAAACCTTCTTGCTAAAACCATGCTGACTCGGCTTTATTATGTTGTATTTGTCACAAATATGTAATATTTGTGTTAACAAGATCTTTTCAAAACACTGATAAAACAGGTAAAATAGATATAGGACGATAATTTGACCTATTATTCCGGTCTTCACCTTTGTGAATGACTGTGACTCTGGCAAACTGCATTCTCTTAAGGAATACTGCATGTTCAATATAGCAGTTAAAATTATATTCCAACACTGGACTGATTACATCAGCTTCATTATTGACTGGGCAAGTTTTGAGGTCGTCGATATCAGGCGACTTCCTGTTTCGTAAAGCCATCATATAATTTTCGATTTCGTTAGCACTGGTTGGAGACAAGAATGCACTGGAAACAACCAGCGAGTCAAGGCACTTCACGTTATTAGAACTGTTATTCCCGGAAACTGCCTGAGACACAAAGTAATTATTGAACTCATCGGCTACTTGTTTCCCACTCACTTTTTCATTGTTCATCATGTTTTCAAGTGCACTAGTAGCAGTGGTAACTCGATTTATAAATCTTGGTTGAATAGTTTTTCCATCTATTCTTTTTTCGCCTGACGAAGAAAAGACGTAACTTTGTTCCGGTATGCTTTGAATTGTACAAGATCATCCAATGACCTGGTTAGGATGAAGCGATTTTGCAGGTCTGTTTTTGTTTTTATCATCTTGAGGCATTCAGCGGTAATTCATGGTTTGCGAGCTCTGCGGGTTTTTTGGATGTTGCAAGAGGAAACCATTGTTCGTAAAGAGATTTAAATATGGCAATAAAAGTATTGTAAGCCTCTTCTGGGACATCTTGTTTCGCACAATATTCCAGTTAATATTTGATAACACTGCCCTAGAGTGATCCATTGTGTCATGATTTATTCGTCGAAAGGGAGTAAATGGGAACATACGATTTTTAGGATAGGAGATACTCTCAATAAGCATGTATATTGGAAGATGGTCACTTATGTGGCCATTTATTATTCCAGAAGTTAGAACACCAGCTGAGGAGTTAGTAAAAAAAGATCGATTGCTGTCGCTGCTTGTAACCGCGTAGGGATATTTATGACGTTAATAAAGCCGTTGAACTGAAGTATTGACTCTACCTCTACTTTATTAGCTGAATGTGAAAGAACATCTATGTTATATCGCCCCCCAAAAAAGCAGTAAGATTGTTCTGTCAAGGAAGCAGGCAAAATTCATGAAGTTGCTTTTTGGAGGGCGGTAAAATAGAGAAAATATGTTTTTACCACTTGCAAAGAGAGAATTTCATAGTCATCGTGACTTGCAGTGAAATAGGTAAGAACGCTGCATTTGATATTGATACGTGGCAAGGCTAGTCCACGAAGGTTAGTCCAGGCTGGCACCGCACACAGAACACAGAAACACAGCAGCATTGACCTTATTCTAGCATCAATCGTTGCTACCACTTTGTCTTCTTCTGTGTCACTTTTGATGATCGTTTTCATCTTCAACTTCCAGCGATGCAGGGCATATATGTCACATTACCCCCCCACGAAAAGCACAGTCCCGGTGCGCACTAGGACGAAGTACTACAGGAGTAATACGGCTTCATCCGGGCGACATGAACAATCTCGGTGCGTGGCATAGAGGACTGTTGCGGCGGATGTGCAGGGGCGATCTCGTATGTCACAGGAGTGACTGGCCGTAAACACGGTAGGGTCCTGCGTATCGTGGCAAGAGCTTCTCACACAGCCCTACTTTACAAGCGGGAGTCCAGAGCAAGACGAGAGAGCCCAGAGAGTAGCGGACATCTCGGTGGCGAGAATCATGGCGCCGTTTTTGAGAACTTTGTGAGGAAGCTAGTCGGCAGCGAACGATAACACGGGCGGCGTCAGCTCGGGAGATGGCGTCACAAACGTAGGTACTGGTGGTAGCGGTGGGAGGCAGTACGCTGTCAAACGGAAGGGGAGGGCCACGGCCGTATAGCAGATAAAAGGGTGAGTAGCCCATTGTGTCGTGACGAGAGGAATTGTACGCAAACGTTACAAACGACAAAGTAATATCCCAGTCACGGTGATCATCCGAGACATACATTGACAGCATGTCCGTGAGTGTGCGGTTGAGGCGTTCGGTGAGGCCGTTCGTTTGTGGATGGTAAGCGGTGGTAAAAGAGTGCTTGATGGAGCAATACCGAAGAATTTCGTCGACTACTCGAGCAAGAAAGCAACGGCCACGGTCAGTGAGCAGCTGGCGTGGAGCACCATGGAGCAGGATGACGTCGTGCAGAAGAAACGCAGCCACGTCAGTTGCACAGCTGGTGGGTATCGCTCGGGTGACAGCGTAGCGCGTAGTATAATCCGTGGCCACCGCAATCCATTTATTCCCCGACGCAGAAAGTGGGAAAGGCCCGAGAAGGTCAAGACCAACTCGGGAAAACGGGTCTACTGGGATGTCGATCGGCTGCAGGGATCCAGCTGGCATAACCGAGGGCTTCTTCCGTCGCTGACACCGGTCACAACAAGCCACGTAACGACGGACCGAGCGATAAAGGTCTGGCCAAAAGAAGCGGCGGCGGATGCTGTCGTACTTACGAGATACGCCAAGATGACCCGCTGTAGGTGCGTCGTGCAGCTGTTGAAGAACGGTGGTACGCAGGTGTTCGGGGACTACGAGCAAAAGCTCGGTGCCATCTGGTCGCATATTCCGTCGGTATAAGGTGCCGTTGTGGAGTACAAACAGAGCTAGGGTAGCGTCAGAGTTGTCAGTGCTGAGGCGATTGATAATGCTGTTAAGCTTCGGATCTAAGCGCTGCTCATGGCGAATGTTTGAAAGGTCAGAGATGGCCAACACATATGTGTTATCGTCACACTCGCTCGCAGGTGGTGGATCTACCGGGTTGCGGGACAGGCAATCGGCGTCAGCGTGCAGCCGGCCAGACTTGTGGATGACAGAAAAAGTGTATTCCTGAAGGTGGAGGGCCCAACGGCCCAGGCGACCAGTAGGGTCCTTCAGCGTAGAAAGCCAGCATAAGGCATGGTGGTCTGTGATGACGGAGAACGGGTGGCCAATCAAGCAGGGGCGAAACTTTGTAATGGCCCACACGAGTGCTAAGCACTCACCTTCTGTGATCGAGTAATTCCGTTCAGCTGCAGAAAGGAGGCGACTGGCATAAGCAATGACGCGAGTGCGACCCATCTGCTGTTGGGCGAGTATGGCACTAATACCGTGACCACTGGCGTTGGTGCGTACCTCCGTTGGGGCCGAGGGATTGAAGTGTGCCAAGACGGGCGGGTTGGTGAGGGCTGCAATGAGCGCAGAAAAGGCTTGAGATTGTTCTTGGTCCCAGCAAAATGGAGTGTCGTTCTTCAAAAGATTGGTGAGTGGTCGAGCCGTCTCCGCGAAGTTGGGTACAAACCGCCGAAAATAGGAGCAAAGCCCAAGAAAACTACGTAAGTCACTGGTACAACGGGGTGTAGGAAATGCACTTACAGCACGTATTTTGTCTGGGTAGAGTTGAACGCCACGGGCGTCGACCACGTGACCGAGCACCTTGTGTTCACGTCGGCCGAAGCTACATTTCTTCGAGTTCAGCTGAAGGCCAGCTCTTCGGAAGACGCCAAGACTGGCATCAAGGCGATGGAGATGGCTCTCGAATGTAGAGGAAAATACAATGACGTCATCGAGATAGCACAAGCACGTCGTCCATTTCAAGCCGCGCAGGAGAGAGTCCATCATGCGCCCGAATGTTGCGGGCGCATTACACAAGCCGAAAGGCATCACCTTGAATTGATACAGGCCATCGGGGGTGACGAAGGCGGTCTTCTCCCGGTCCCGTTCGTCGACTGCGATCTGCCAATAACCGGAACGAAGATCAATGGAAGAGAAATAGCTGGCACCGTGCAAGCAGTCGAGGGCATCATCTATCCTGGGGAGTGGGTAAACGTCTTTCTTTGTAATTTTGTTGAGGTGTCGGTAATCAACGCAGAATCTCCAGGTATTGTCCTTCTTTTTGACAAGTACGACAGGCGACGCCCAGACTGCTCGAAGGCTCTATAATGTTTTTTGCTAACATCTTGTCCACTTCATATTGTATAACGCGTCGTTCAGAAATGGCGACTCGATAAGATCTGTGAATTGGGCGGGCATCTCCGGTGTCGATACGATGTGTAACGAGGGATGTTTGTCCTAAGGGGCGGTCACCAAAATCAAAAATACCGCTGTAAGAATTCAGAAGACTCGTAAGTGCTGTAGCACGGTCAGGGTGCAAATTAGGTGCAACCATTCCTGATATGCGAGCCTCCGGAGATGGGGACGGTGCAGGTCGTGTCGACACTTTAGCAGTAGGGTCAGGCAAAAGAGCGGCAACTGTGACATCAGACAGTGGGGTCAGTTCGGCGAGAGTAACGCCCTCAGGAAGAACGTGCACAAAAAGGCCGAAGTTCAAGACTGGAATATAAGCGTTGTTATTTTCTACGTGCACGATGTTATGAGGGAGAGCTATTCTACACTGCAGTGTCACGTCGGTTATGGGGCAAACAACGTAGTCGCCATCAGGAACGGAGGGGAAAGGTGACATGAGCACATACACTGCCGCTTCTGGTGGCAGACGAGTAAATGTAGAGGAGCGGAGACGGAGCGTTGAAGTAACAGAGGCCTGTTTGTCAGGACAGAGTGGCAGGTTCAGATGAAGCAGTCCAGAAGATCAGTCAATGAGCGCGAATGTGCAGTTAAAAAGTCGAGTCCTAATATAACGTTGTGAGGGCAACTGGTGAGGACTGTAAATAGCACAGGGATATGGCGGTCGGCAATGGTGATTCTCGCAGTACACATACCAATCACAGTAGCTGTGTTGCCATCAGCAACACGAACGGTAGATGAGGGAGCGGGTGTGAGGACTTTGTTGAGGCGTTGACGGAGCGAGGAACTGAGGACGGAAATGTGGCGCCAGTGTCAATAAGGGCACAAACTGAGACTCTGTCCACAAGAATGTCAATGAGATTACGTCTGGGTGCGAGGGTCAGTTCCGAGTTGACAGTCCGGGTCGGTAATGCAGCGTCACTTCCGGGCGCTGCATTCGCTAGTTTCCCGAGTAGGTGCCGGCGTATGATTGAGAGGAGCCGCGACCAGGTAGCGGTGAACGGGATCAATGAGCCCGGGGAGATGGAGATCGGCTGTAGCGACGAGCAGTTGGGACGGTTTCGGTGCGAGGTTCATCTGGTTGAGGAGGAGAGTGTGTAGGTCGATCATAGGCGGAGCGGGGCTCCTCTGGTGGGGCGACAAAGCGGCGAGGTCCATAGTAATACCGACGGGCAGCGTTGTAATAAAAGCGAGGGGTGGGGAAAGTACGGCTACGGCAATACCGCGAAGTGTGGCCGGCTCGACAGCAAATGAAGCAGATTGGCCTGTCGTCTGAGGTGCGCCACTCTGCAGGGTTGTGACCAAGGTAGCGACGTGGGGAGGCTGTGCTGGCGGTTGTAGCAGCCACTAAAGGAACAGGGTGCGATGGTGGCGGGGGCGACACGGAGCTAGAGGAGAGGCCGACGTTTGCAAGTTCTTGGCGGACAACGGCCTGTATCATGGCAACGGTGTCGGGCAGCGGAGACGAGAGTGGTGCAGGAGTTAGGGCCTCAAGTTCTCTGCGGACGATCCGAGTCACTGTCGTGGGATGGGAGGGTTGGTGCAAAGGGGCCAGGTCATCGCAGGATTAGGTAGCCGCCGTGTTCGGAAGACGCTCAAAGCGATGTACGAGACGTCTTTGTTTTGCCTGCTCAAATTTTCGGCAGACTTGGAGCACCGAGTCGACGGTAGAGCAATCCATGCAGAATAGGATGTGGAATGCATCATCCGCGATACCCTTGAGGATATGCGCTACCTTGTCACTTTCCGGCATGGAGGTGTTAATCTTGCGACACAACGCAAGCACATCCTGAATGTAGGCGAGGTAGGACTCCGTGGGGGATTGAACACGAGAAGAAAGTTCCGTTTTTGCAGCCAGAGCGCGTCCAATTGGTTTCCCGAACAAGTCCTTAAGCTTGCGCTTGCAGGTATCCCAGGTAACGAGCTCTTGTTCGTGGTTTTGAAACCATGTTCAAGCTGTTCCCGCCAAATAAAATATGATGTTAGCGAGCATGATGGTGGCGTCCCAGTGGTTGTTGCGGCTGCAGCGCTCATACTCATCAAGCCATTCGTCAACGTCTGGATTGTCGTCGCCATTGAAGACGGGAGGGTGGCGTATTTTCGTTAGAACAACTGGCTGAACCGATGTTCCCGCGGTGGTAGGGGCTGTTTCGGAGGTCATCGTGGCTGTTTGAGACGTGGTTGTGATCTCAGGTAGGTGGCGGCCGCTTCGTAAATCCAGCTTTTGGCAGCGTAAATGGACTAATCGGCGCGTACGGGGATCTTGATTCACCTCCACCAAGATGATACGTGGCAAGGCTAGTCCACGAAGGTTAGTCCAGGCTGGCACCGCACACAGAACACAGAAACACAGCAGCGTCGACCTTATTCTAGCATCAATCGTTGCTACCATTTTGTCTTCTTCTGTGTCACTGTTGCTAATCGTTTTCATCTTCAACTTCCAGCGATGCAGGGCATATATGTCACAATATTTTTGTCTATAGTTATCATAACGCCCCAACCTCGTCTATCAACGCGATTTTGCACATACGTGTTATAGTTTGGCAATTCTAAGGATTCGCCACTGCTTTGATACCATGTTTCAGTCACCATCACGATTTGAAACGAAAATTAAGTGCAGAAAGGAATCATTCAAACTCGTCACGTTTGTTACGCAATGATTGTGCATTAACGTGAGAAAAGGACATGCTTTTCGTTTTCTGAGCACACGCAGGGTTTAGAGAAAGGTGGCATGAAGAAGCGAGGCTTTGTTTGGCTGAAAAAGGAAGGAGGCTGGTTCATTTAGGGTGCGCAAAATGCATTACCCACCCTGGCCCTAGCCCCTAAGTAGTTCATCAAGTTTACTTTCCTTTGAGATGACTATCGCTGAGAAGCCGTCAGATTTTCTCACCAGTATTTTGCCATTTCGGTGCCAGACATATTTCAAGCCATGTTGTTTTGTCCATTCCTTTGCGTATTTCAGCAGTTCGCGGTTCCTTTTCGTCGGCTTTTCAAGCATGTGCACTGCACCATCTTCTATTTTTTTTCCTGTTTGCCCACCACAGACCCCGGGTTTTGTGCTTTGCGAATCGGCGGATAATAGCAGGAATCGTATCTGGTTTTGAAGGTATACAATGTATGGCATCCACATCGCAATGGAAGAAAACAGAAAACTAGAAGTGAGATATTAGACTTGCTCGCGTCAGGCTTCGACCCACCGGGGTGGTGCGGACGTGGTGCATATGCACTGCGACCCCGCTCCGTTGGGAAGAGGCCGGATTGCATGAGCCCCTTGGTTGGGAAAAGCCCGCTCCCCGAAACAAAAATCCCCCCAAACCTTATGCTGCGGGAGGCCTTGCCTGGGGTAGGCGTAGGATGATGATGGTCGCAGGTTGAGGTCTGTACCCTTACGGAAGAACTGCACCTAATGCATCCTTCCTTCCTTCCTTCAATCTGACGAGGCAAAGTTAGTTACCACACTGCTAGATGGTGATTGGTACCAGGGGCGACCGCTCTTACTCTACTGGATAAGCACAGCCAGTTGAGTTTTCACAGCGGATCGACATAGTGGCCCGCAGGCTCAAAGCCCACACCCGTTCAATCGCGTCGCTGCAGGTTTCAGGCAGGCCTTAAACGCCGACCAACCCGAGGTGGACATAGATGCGGTTCCACCGACGGTAGTTAGATGGCCGCCAGCTTGCGACTCAGCCCGGACAATCAGCGGCGCACCTCAAATAATAGATGGAGGCCTTGGGCAGTCAGCCACCTGCCCTCGAGGTCCGAGACTTTGAGTGGCTGCGGCGCTGGGGAGTTGTGCCCACGCGTCAGCGCCTAGCATCATGAAGCGTCGTGCCTAACGACAGCTGTCCCAATTGCGGCGCGGCGGAAACTATCTACCATGACTGCTCAGTGGCGCTAGTCATGTGGCGCCTCGTGAAACGTATATTTTCTGTACACTACGGGCCAGGCGTTCGTCGCCCGCGCGGAGTGTTAGCGCGCCTGGTTGAGTGTTGTGTCATGTTTATTTTGTGGCGTTGCCGCTGCCTGGCGGAAGCACGCAGGCAACCGGCACACGCAATGTATCTAGCGCTTCGAAATCTCCGTCTCCTCGCCTGAAAGTACCTGTCCGAGCGCCTGAAACAGATGGGGAGGCGTGGTTCCTGCGGCGCTGGTTGTTCATCCGGAAGGTGTTATCATGCCGACACTGCTTTAAAGTGTCACGTGGTGCTTCTTAACAGCCCCCCCCTCCGCCCCGCCGGGGTGGCGTAGTGGTTACGGCTATCGACTACTGTTCTCAAGGGCGCGGGTTCAAATCCCGGCCTCGGCGGCCGCTTTTCGGTCGCGGCGAAAAGCAAAGCGCCCGTGTGCTGTGCGATGTCAGTGCACGTTAAAGAATCCCAGGTGGTCGAAATTTCAGGAGCCCTCCACTACGGCGTCTCTCATAGGCTGAGTCGCTTTGCGACGTTAAACCCCAAAAAACCAAACCAAACCATCCCCCCTCCCTCCCCCCCCCCTTTTTTGGGGGGGAGGAGGTATACTGAAGTCTTAACGCGTGCATGTTGTGTGCTTTCTAGCTGGGCATTAGTGCAATGGCCGGTGTGCAGGACGGACCTGCAGCTTGTATATTGGACAGTGTTTAGTATATATGAATGAGCATGTATATAAGTATATGAGTTGTAATAAACTTCTTTTCAGTAGTAGTTTGAGCATTCAGTGACCTTGACAGTCACTGCAACTTTTTTTTATTATAAATCAATTTGAAATGGAAGCCCTAGCTACTCTTGCGTTGCACTTGCAATGATGGTTCCTGGTATATTGGAGCGAAAGCTGTACTACGGCAGGTAGTTTGAGCCTTCAAGTGATCTTGACACTCACTGCGCTTTTCCTTTCTTATAAACCAATTTACAATGGAATTTACTAAGCCTTCACTACGCTAGGTCTTCATGTGACTGAATTGTTCCATCAAATGACATTGACCTAATTAAGGGTAGGTGTCCACAATTTCGTGGTGCTAACCCAAATGTACGGCGCCCTCTTGTGGTTGTCCACAATTTCGTAGTGTTCACCCAAATGTATATTGCACCTTCCTTTCCCCAAAACCTAAACGGAGAGGCAGCCATTGGTTCTGCGATGTCACCGTGAACAACCTTGAAGGTCAAAGACAGATATTGCGCTTTTCCTTTCTTATCTACTAATGTACGAAAATTGGCAGAGGCTTAGCTTGGTTAAGCCCAGTAGATTGAGAAAGCAATACCCATGGCTACGCCCAGGTTCAGCTAATGTTGGTGACACGTCTGTGAAATTCACGCGTGGCCGTTTCAAACTCCCCGACTCTTCTCTCGTAATCCTCACTACGCTCTTCAGTAAGGTCTCCATCGGTTTGAGTCAGTCCAGCCTTGGCGAGAGACTTTTCCCGTCTCTTCTTTGAACGTTGTTCTCGCGGTTCTGGTGTTTCTTCGGCGCGTCTCTTCCTTTGGCATCCATTTTCCTTAATCCGTGACGGACGTTCCTTCTCAAGCTGTTCCTGTCGTTGTTCCTGGGTTTCCTGAGCACGTCGCAGTCGTTTCGTCAAGTTCCAACGTTCATCACTGCTGAGACTACACCTGGTTTCTGCATCACTGTCCATTGCAATGAGCGAATCAGTAACATCCGTCACATCTTCTACTGTTTCCACTGAAGAGGTTGCACGTCCACGCAAAGCTGCATACTGAGCACGCCTCTTAGAAAGTCTTCTCTCGCGCTGTTCCTACGTCTCTGTAGCTCGCTGCTGCCTCTTACGCTCATTGCGACGAGCTTCCCTAGCGGTAGGTGGCATCGTCGAAGCAGACGTCAAACCGCCGGCGGAGGCACCGCCACTACTCTCAGACGGCGCGAGATGGTCTCCCAGCTCTTCGGCGTGACGTCACAACACCTGTTGTGCTCCCAGCGGACAGCGCGGGAGTTAGGCCGCCGGTGATGGCACAGCCACTACTCGCAGACGGCGCGAGATGGTCGCCCAGCTCTTCGGCGTGACGTCACATTGAGGTCACGCGAAAGGTAAATGGTGGCACCGCCACGGTACGGCAAATACTACAAGTAGTATTGCTTTCGCAATAATATACAAGAAAACAATATGAAAACATGATCTTGACCTGGTGTAGGTGTCCACAATTCCGCGGCGTCCACAGAAAAGTGGAACGCTTTGCTGATATATCCGATCTCGAAATAATATGGCTCCTTTGCCGAGCAGCACCAAACTCGGTGTGCTGGGTGTCTGCCACTGACCACCGTACAAGATCTCCAATTTTCGCCAGGAGCTAAATATAATATTAGCGAAATTACCTAAACAGTCTCCCAATGCTTACGTTCTCCATTTCGGCGACTTCATTAACTGGAATAGCCTGGCCTAGTCTATAGATAACCGAGCTGACACTAAAGAATTTATTGATTTTGTTCTAATTTTGATCTTACCGAGCTAGTATAAGAACCTACGCGCGTAACAAATGAATCGACAAATATTCTAGATATGCAGGCAATTAGTGATCACAAAGTGATCGACACAAAATTTAATTTTATTCTGACTCCACGCCACAGTCCGGAAAAGCTGTCCGGTTGTATGATAAAGTCAATTACGAAGCACTTTGCAGGAACTCGGCACCTATTTTCCATCTTTTAAAGCAGCGTTTTATAGCCGATCTCCTGGCAAACTTAGCAGACAAAGATATAACTCCCTCGCAGACAAATACATCCCGAATACTACATTTCATGAAAATTGCAACCAGCCGTGGTTCACAAAATGCTTAAAAACTCGAAAATAAAAAGCGACGTCTATTCCAGACAGCTAGAAATACTCCTAGTACTCACACATGCGATCAATACTATGCCGCCGAACGCCTGTGTTTATCACCAATCAATAACGCTAGCGACCCTTCTATCATGATGAGTTGTCCCAAATCCTAAAAACTCCCTAAAAAGGTTCTGGAAAATGTTAAACCCTAATAACATGCGTTCAGTGATACTCAGTAATGACTGAGAAGATCGATTTAGTGATACTGAATGTGCTAACATCTTTTCTGCTGCGTTTTCTTCCGTGTGCACTAGCGAGCCTAATTTGCCCTTATCAACTCTACCTACTCTCATTGCTCACATCATACCTACCACAAATATTTCTGATAGTAAAATACTTTGTGTAATAGATAAAATTAAACTTTCATTGGTGAGCAGGCACAGATGAAATCAATTTTTAACCACTAAGCTTGTTTCTGCCAAATATTTATCACTACTGTTGCTCAGTCTCTTTCCACAGACACCATACCAGATGCCTGGAAAAAGGTAAAGGTCGTTCCAGTCTGCAAATCCGGTAAAAAAGATTCACCATTAAATTATCGTCCTATCTCGCTCACTAGTGTACCATGCAAAATCGTGGAGCAATGTAATCTGCTTTGAAATCATGGAGTTTCTGGACACTAACAATTTCCTTCAACCTGCGCAACATAGATTTCGTAAAACCTATTCCTGCATTACACAACACGCAGTATTTCTTTCTGACCTGCAAGCAACCCTTGACTTGAATATTCAGACTGACGTCATATTAAATTTTTTTTAAGCATTCCATAAAGTTTCCCATAGATGCTTACTGCTAAACCTTTGACAACTGAACTTACACGCTACCATTTTAAAATGGATTCAAGAATTTCTTGCGTATCGCTCCCAGACAGTTCCTATTAATAATCTGCCTTCTAATCCGGTCCCCGTAACCTCAGGTTACCTCAATTCTCTGTCCTAGGCTCTCTGCTCTTCTTACTATACGTGGATTACTTACCAGACCTCCCCTAATGTAATATAACGACTGCGTAATCTACCACTCTATTCAAAACCTCTCTGACCAAAATGCCCTTCAGGACGACCTTAACCGCGTTACAAATGGTGTGATAATTGGCTAGTGACCCTTAATCCAAACAAATGCTAACTCATTTCGTTTCATCGCAAACATGAACTGTTTTATTTCGCTTACAGGCTTGCTAATACTTAAAAAGAGCTCCTCCACTCATGTGAATACATAGGTATCATTTTAAGTCATGACTTATCTTGGCCCGAACACGTTACTAAGATAATTTCTGCGAATAGAGCCCTAGGATTCTCAAGCGCCATTTACGTTGTGTATCCACTGGCGCAAAATTACTCTCCTCCAAAACACTGCTAAGGCCTAAATTGGAATATGCGTCCCCTATTTGGAGCCGGCATCAAAAATATCTCATCGATGCACTTGAAGCCATTCAAAATCGTGCAGCTTGTTTCATTCACTCACAGTATTCATACGAAGTCAACGTATCATCCTTGAAATCGTAGTCTAGCTTATGAAGTCTTTCTTGCCGTCGCCGCACCGCCACACTATCTCTTTTCCACAAATTCAATTACAGATCGCTCCGCCAAGACCCATACATCTGCGCATCTCCGCCACGCATATCCCATCGTACTGGACACACACTTCAAGTCGCTCGTCCACGCGCCCGTACCGTAACCTTTTCATCTTCCTTCTTTCGACGAGCCGTGCCTGCCTGCAGCGACCTATCCGCTCCGTCGCTGCCATCAACTGCCCATCATCTTTCAACGTCAACATTGAAATGCATATATCACGCGAAACTCCGTGGAAGACGAAGAAGGAACATTTGGTGGATTATCTACCACACTCATTATGCAATACGCCGAAAGGAGCCTTTAAGGTTAAGGTTAATAAACGAAATGAATGAATTGAAATGAAATAGGTAATTCTACACAAGCAGAATTACCTATTGGAGATGCGTTTAATGGGTCGCAATGTCTAGCACCGATTTCTGAACAGCTTTTATGGCGTTGGTGTTAGTGTCATTGTTGGAAATGCTGAGGCCTAGGACTGACGTTTTCGACTACTAGTATAGGGGTTCCACCCAGAATGATGCCAACAGCAGGGGTGATGTTCTTTAATATCTATTACTAAAAGTTAAGATTTCGATGCCGAATGAGACCGTCCTATACTTAGGGTGTATGCGGTTACGCCATTGGCCACTTGCTGCAGAATGCACTCGATATCACTGTAATTACCCGTGTTAGTACAGATTGCGATGTCATCGACAGACAAAGAGTGTTGAATCGTCCGGATCGCTGCCAATTTCCGTACTAGTGGAATGATGATAATATCAAAAAAAGGAGAATTTGACTGCCCTCTGCGGAGTTTTTCTACTTCCCAGAGTAAAGCTTTAGGTCTGAGTGGTTTCCAGTTACAGGCAGGCCATCCTCTCACCGAGAAAATCAGTATGTACGTACATATACGTATGGGAACCCCCATTCAGTGTGCCCAAGGACTGAATGATGTAGATGTAATAGACATTATCAAAGGCTTTGGTGAGATCCCCAGCCAGGACAGCTCTGGTAAGATGAGGGAAATTAGGGTTAAGTGTTGCCTCCTTTAGCTCCATCATGATGTTCTGAGTCCACAAGCCTGCTCGAAAGCCGAACATGGTAAGGGAGAATAGGGATTGCTTGTTCATATGTTCAGTCGACTTAGAACCACATACCGCATGAGCTTCCCCGCGCACGATGTCAAGGAAATTGGCCACATTTGTTTGAATCAGAGGTTTATTTGATATAGGTATGAAGGTCACTTTTGCCGATTTCCATGCCTGTCTCCCAATGTTCGTTTATAAATTTGGTGCAGGATGCTATTGATTGTAAATTCAAACTGCGGAGGGCCATATTGGGGATGCAGTCGAGGCCCGGGGTGGAGGTGGTGCGCAGCTTGTTTAGAGCAGCCCACTCATCTACCTTCGTTATGGGGGCATCCAAGACTGGATTTAAAGTTTCAGTATGCTATGATAGCAACTCTTGCTCTAAATTTGCATCTAGGTGGTAATGAGTGTCGATTCGAGAACCACACTCTGCCATTCGACATTATTGAAGAGTTTAGTCATTTTCTTCCTGCTCTCTGCACGCGAGGACCTGGTGTCCACAATATGGCGTGGCAGTGCCAGGTATTTTGTACCTGCAACCTGCCGTAGAGATGGTTACAGAGCTGATTTCATTGTTGTGAGGTGAGCTTGACAGCTTGTTGGTTATCAGTTGGAGCGTATGCGCCATTTTACGCCTACGTACTCAATTATGCTCTTGCTTGAGCCAGTATTTCTCCAGGTGATGACACGCCTCACATAGATGGAGAAGCCTCCTATTGACTTGGTCAATGTTATGCTCTGCTGGGGCGAGCTTTTCGCTTAGGACCATGTCTCGTTTAATTCGGGACGTCTAGCCCATGTATTGGAGGATGTGTTTTGTCGAATTTTATTGTCAGTAATTGGTTTCATCCTCAATTGCGGGCGCAAACTATCGCTCGGAAGAGTGATCTCGGACATGAAGTGATCGCTTCCTAAGTTTAAACCAGTGTGTCTCCAATCTGCCTTTCTTTCTCGTTCTTTGTTAAAGAATGTCAGGGCTGGTGCTCCTCCATGCGCTGTTGTCAATATGTTTTGATTGTCTGGCGTTAGTGACGAGGGTTCGTCTGTTTTGCTGGATGTATTCATGTGTTCGTTTAACCTTGCGAGCTGAGGTCCTGTAGCCTCAGTACTCGTACGGCGCATTAAAGTCGTCTATTAAGATGATGGGTGCGCTGCTCGCGATCTCAAGGACTTTATCGATACCTAGGAATAGTCGGATCGTCCTTGGGATGGAAAAGATGTTTGGGATAAAATAGGTAGGTAAGCCCGTGTGGCGCTAAAGAAGCTCTAGGAGGAAGCCGCGAGGATAAACGTCGTACAGAGCATGGCTGATGTAGGCTATGAGACGATAAGCATACGTGGTCACACAAGGTGAATTTTAGTGAGAATCAATCAGTTGGTAACCTGTTAACGCGCATATTTTGTGTGGCTTCTGTACGCAATGGCACAAGGTGCAGCAGCAATTTGCTGTACACGTAAGTATAGGTTTTCCTTTATTCGTTACAGACTTCTACAGTTCCATTGCTACGTGCAGAGGGGTGCGGGAGAGGAAATTTAATTCGAGGAGAAAGCTATTAGGGCGAAGTTATTGGGAGCGGAGGGAGTTATTGAGCAATGTCTAAGGCGGTAAATTTCGTCGTTATCATCGCCTGTCCTGTTTCAAGCTTGGAAAAGCGTTCAGCTATTTCTGAGAAGCCCAAGTCTACTCAAATCTAGCTATTGATTTGAAATTGAGTTGCAATTTGGAAAGGGGGGGGAGAGGGGTTGCTTGATGCTTTAGTCCGTTCTTTTCTAGTGTGAAGCAGGGAGATGACGCGGTGAGATTGGTTGTGTTTGTCCTCCTGAATTGTGGGAAGAGGTTGTGGGGAGAGAGGCATGGGAGCAAGGCTATTTAAAACCCTAAGCAACAAAGCTACGCTTTGTGGGAGCACTTGATTTTCTTCGGTCGGTTTGTCTGTGGCATGCTGAAACTTATTGTGTTCACTTGAATTGCAACGACTCCGTGGGGGATGAGAAACGCGATCTGTTCAACTCACCTTATCCTGCGACTTCTCTTCAGCTGAACGCGGCCAGTGCGTCGCCCCTTGTAAATTCCTTCCCGTTTGACCAGAAATGTCGGTGGACTCCAGCTTTTGGATGCACTGTTATCCATCTTGAAATTTTCTTCTGAGGTGTGCATCCTCTATCTGAATGACTTGCCGCGTGATGGAGTCGCACGATGGTATATTTTGCGGCATAGCCGGTTTTCGGTGGAGTGCCCGCCACCGCACACGATGCAGATACAACAGCATTGTTGATCGCTAGGGTGTTTCTCCCAGCATTCTGGACATGTGCGCTTATCCGAGAGCGTGCACACGTCCAGCTGGGGTCAGCCTTCCTGCCGTTGTGCAGGCCTCGATATTGGGCCCGAAAGGGAAGACGCCAAGTATGTATTCGTATTGGTTTCACCGTGCTAACACATTGAACGACAGAAAAGACAAACACAACGGAGCGCGAACTAACAACTGGTTTTAATGGATGAAACGGAAGTCATTTTATACACAGAACGTGGTCGTCATCAAACAAACATAAGCAACGAGGAAACATGAGGAAACAATCATCGCAGGTAACAGTCATACAGCTAGACACACTCATCGCGATAATCTAAGCAAATCAACTTCTTTCGCAGACGACAGTGATACGTTGCTGATACACATATCGGCCCCGACGGATTTTATTTCAAACGCTTCTGTGATCTCTCTTTCGGTTTTATTATCAGAATGCGAAATAACAGCGGTTTTTTTTCAAATTGAGGCTTACATTTGCAGTGCTGGCAATGCGTAGCCAGCTTCCCTGGATGCGCGATTGATTTGCAGTTGTTAGCATGCTCATTTAGCCTTTTGTTTATGCACCGACCCGTTTGGCCGACATACTTCAATCCGCATGAGAGGGGGATGGAATAAACCACGCCTATGTCGCATTCGACGTGTTTCCTCTCATGGTTGATGGTGCAACGTTTGTTTGATGACGACCACGTTCTGTGTATAAAATGACTTCCGTTTCATCCATTAAAACCAGTTCTTAGTTCGCGCTCCGTGGTGTTTGTCTTTTCTGTCGTTCAATGTGTTAGCGCGGTGAAACCAATATGAATAACCAACTAGGCCCAATTCTCGCCATTTTATGTATTCGTAGTACTTGACTCATTTCCAAGCTCCTCGGCCATGAAAGGGATGAGAATAGACATTTACGTTTTGCCCATCGCACGTGCTTGGACTATGGGAAACATCGGGTTCACTCTCCGATGTTCTTGCAAGATCTCTCTGGGCTGTTGTCAGTTCCGGCCACGATAGATGATACCTTGTTTGACCTGGTCAGGTGATGTGATTTACCCTAGGGCTATTCGGCCTGTAGGGTGGCCTGGTATACCTGTGCGAATTTGGTGCCTCGATCTGAAGAATTCGTACACCTAGTGAAGACGTTTTTTACCAAGTTGCGAAGGTGCAGTCTTCTTATGCTGTTAGGACTCCGCAGCACTCCATGACTGCTGCTTTCAATTCTCGTTCCATGCATTTTGCTGCGGCTACGCCTGAGTTGGGGCGGAAAGTGACCTTGTAATCATCACTCGGCAGCTTCGGCATGGGGCTTCGACGAAGGCGCGTCCCAGATACCGCGGCGTCCTTCCTTTCGTCGGCTGTGTTCCGGGATTGCATTTGCTCGGAGAGCTGCTTTTGTCTTTCACTTCCATAGACGGTAGTGATGCTGTTCCCCGAGTACCTCCTGGCAGCTTCGTGCTTGAGATGCTGGCCGAGGGTGTCAGTGCCGGTGACGTCGTCATCCATCTTGCTGTCGAGAGTTGTCTGCACGTCGAGCTCCCAACAACAGCAACACCGGCGTTAGAGTTAGCGAGGCCACCGCCTCGCCTCACTCTGTTTGTGGTCACTGAAAGTTTGCCGAAGTCAGGATGAAGAGTTCAGGATGTGAGGTGGTTTTGGTGAGTAGTAGTAGTAAAAACATTTATTTTAACAGAAGATTTCGGGGCACGCCGGTCCCTGGGCCCCCGCATGGTCCCACTACACTCAAACGTTCATGTTCCTAGGGTTCATGATGTCGGCAGCCCGGTCTGTGGCGGTCTTTTGCCGGACCGGGTCCTCAGAGCGTACCAGGATCTCACATTCCTCCCAGGTGGTGAAGTGCTCCAGACCCAGCGGGGGAGAATCCACCAGGCGTTAGAATAGAATGTGGGCGAGGGTGGCAGTGGGGTGGTTGCAAAGGGTGCAGGAGGGGTCGGTGAGAGTGGGGCGGTAACGAGACCTAATATAAGGGGATGGGAAGGTTCACGTCTGGAGGCAGCGCCTTAGCTTTTAGGGATGATTCCTGAAGGAGGAGGGGGGTGGGGGGTAGATCTGTTTCTCGACCCGGTAGGCCTGCGTCATCTCTTTAAACGTGTGCATGCGCTCCCGGTACAACTCCGACGTGGGGACCGCCTGTGCCCGGCGTATTAGACCTCGGGCTAAGCTGTTGGCGGCCTCATTGCCAAGAGTCCCCGCGTGCGCAGGCACCTAGATAAGCTCCACGTGACAGGGCGGGTTGGCAGTGGTGGAGTTCAGTATGCAAAAAGCAGATACATGAAACTCGCCCACGTGCGAAATTTAGTAATACAGTTTTTGAGTCTGTTAGTATATATCTAGCTTCCGTATGGGCAATTGCAAGGGCGATCGCTGCCTCCTCGGCCACTTCTGAGGAGGTAACAGAGGGGAGGGGGAGAGTTGCAATGAACTGAAGGGTATTGTTCACTGCGGCTGCCGTCGCCTCATCGCCCGATATACGGCGTCCACCCATACGGCATCCGTCTCGGAGTCGTAATATTTATGGAGCGCCTTTGCCCGGGCTCGGCGGGGGTGCTCGTGGTGTTGTGGATGGGAGTTTCGGGGAAGGGGCTTGACAAGAAGGTTGGAGTAGAAAGGGCGTGGGATGGAGAGGAGTGTGTGGTCTTTAATTCGGATTTGAACATCAAGAGTTCTCAGGATGTGACGTCCGGTGCCAGTCTGTGTCAATCGGATATACTGGGTCTGTGTGTGGGTCTCCACAAGCACCCCAATAGTATTGTAGAGACCCAGCTGAAGTAATTTTTTGAAGTGTTGAGGGGTAGGCGGAGGGCGGTTTTGAACGCGGTGCGAAGCATCGCGTCCAATGTGGAGATCTCGTCACCTCTAAGTCTGAGGTAAAGGAGCGTGTATAAGAATCGGCTGAGGATAAAGGCATGAATGAGACGACATAGATCGCCCTCTTTCATGCCCCTATGGTGGCTCGAAACTCTGCGGATGACGTGCGAGATCGCACCTGTCATCCGCTTGAGCTTCTTTATTGTGAGGCTGTTTCTACCATTGCTTTGGATATGAAGCCCAAGATCCGGAGAGTGCCCACCTCCGGAATGGGGCGATAATCAAAAGCAATGGTTATGGGGGCGCTGGGAGGATTACTGGTGGAGAGGCGGAGGATGAGGAGCTCGGACTACTCTGGGGAGCATGAGAGTGCGATGCTTCGGGCGTGTTCTTGTGTTAATATGGCGGCGCTTTGTAGTGTGCCTTGTATGTCGCCATCATTGCTTTGGGTGGTCCACAACATTATGTCGTTGGCATAGAGGGTGTGCCGGAGGTGTGGCATCGTGGTGAGTTTGTGGGCGAGTGAGATCATTGTCGCCTTGAACAGGCAAGGGGAGAGGAAGGAGCCGTGGGGAGTACCGACCCCTTTAAGGAAGTAAGGAGGTGATGTGTGTGCCAAAGTGGACCTCAGCCGTGCGGTTGTAAGGAAAGCTCCGATTTGGTGTGCATACGCACACCCACATCAAGACAGGAAAGGGCCGTCGTAATCGCGGGGTGATCAACGCTATCAAATCATTTAGACAAATCCAAAGTTAGGATAGCCTTTGTATGGCCTGGGATATCCGGGTCAAAAATGTCGGTGGTGAGCTGCAGCATAGCATCCTGGTTGAATGGTTGAATCTAGGTAGTCCATTCGCACTTTTCGGATGGCATCCCAGTTTGTTACCTTGTGTGTAAGGGATTTCTTACGAGGCTGTGTAAACGGCACCGCGAGAAAGATAATGTAGTGGTCTCCCTAGTGTATGGTGTGTCCTGTTCCAGGTGATGTCCACGAGGTGGCGGCTGAGCATCAGATCTGGACTGTTGTCAATGCAGACGCTATTGCCGATTCGCGTAGAAGTGTGAAAAGTATTGTGCACAGTGAAACGAAGCCCACGTACCAAGGACCAGAGGCGTTGCCCTCGGCTCGAGTTGGCCCGATAGCCCCAATCGTGTTTGCACATTTGAAGGCCCCCCCAATGATCAATGGATGCTTCCCTGCGAGTCGTTGGAGATCTCAAAGGAGCGTTTCCAGTGAGGACATTGGGCGGGATGGGGGATGGTATATGTTGGCTATAAAAATAGATGGCATAGTGTGTGCGTGGTGTATAATCTCGGTGACGACGCAATGCACGTCCAATGTAATGTCATGGATTAGCAATGTGAGAAAGCGGTGAAAGAGGGTAGATGATCGAGGGGTAAGGGTAGTGTCGGAGTGAACTGAAACATGACTAGGGAGCGTGGCGGGTGTATTGGTGTCCTGTAGGAAGAGGAGTTGGTGTGTGGGGGTGAATGTAGGGAGACGTTGAAGGGAAGCACGCCTACCCCGGAAGCTGTGACAGTTCCATTGCAGGAGAGATAACACATTGCAATTAAAGGTCTGCCCCGCCATATTGGAGTGTGGGGGGTTTGAGGATTGGGGGTCGGGGAGGTACTAAGCTCATTTCCAGCGTCTGGAGCATTCGGGTTAATAATTGCTCCATCTGCTGTTCAAATCGGGGGGTGAGCTGATCTAGGATGGTTTGGTGGAGCTAAATTTTGCCTCGAAGCGCGCCTTCATTTCTTGTAATTTTGCGTTCAGTTTTTCTTCTAGGTTCCTGTGATAGTCTTGGATTATCTGAGTGGATTCTGTTGTGCGTTTCTTTTTGGTGGGTGGGGGGTTGGGTTGAGAGGTTGGTTGGCTAGGGACGGGTGATGAGAGGGCTTCTATGGGATGGGATGAGTGATGAGTGGTAGGAGAGTGTGGGGGAGGAGTTGAGGGAATGAGGCAGTTTGTGTGGGAAGGGATGACGGAGCAGCGGTATGAGAAGGTGCTGAGATCGGAGATGAGAGGCGACTTACCTCCATCCTTAGGGCCCGTAGCTCCTCGTCTCTGGGATCTGCACGGAATTCGCTGGGTTTCTTGCCTGCAGCTCGTTCGGCCCATGAGAGTTCGTGGGACGCAGTAGATGGCTTTGAAGAATCCTTGCTCAGGTGTGATCGTGATCTTGAGGCCCTGGAGCGAATTCTAGCATGGGTTTTCTCGTGTTGCTGTGAAGTGTCCTTGCAGAACGTGTGGGTCGATTGTCCAGCTTGGGGGACTCGGGGACTACGAGCTTTTCACCCAGCAGTACTCCTCGTGTGGGGCCCCTTACAGAGGATGCATACTGGCGTACACTGAGGTATGTTTTCTCGAGGGTGTGGAGTGCCGCACCTGAGGCAGTTGCACGTGCGCTAATGTGCAGATATGTGTTCGATGCCCTGGCTGTCTACAGTTAGTGCACGCGTCCATATGGCCTCGGTATGGGGTGCATATGTGCAAACCTCCTCCATATATGATTTGTGGGGGGACTGGCCCTTGTCGAAAGGGGAAAATAATGGAGGTTCTGTTGTCCATCCTTCTGGCATTCACTATAGGTGACACTTATGGTCATGGACATACCAATAGCTTCGGAAATAAAGTTATTTCTACACAAAAATGTTTTAGACGCGTAGCCCATGCGAGACCCATCTGTCTTGCGTGGCCCCCAGCTGTGATCTTAACTTCAAGGTTGTTCAAGGTGTAAACCTCTGTGATGCTGACGGCTAAGGCAGAGTATACATTCGGATCAGCACCACGAAATCGTGGACACCCACACTTAAGTACGTAAAGGTCATTTAAGGGGCAACTTTTGTGTCAGATGAAGCACTGCTATACCTAACATAGTGAAGGTTTCGCTTCTATTGTAGATTGGTTTATAAGAAAAGCAAGGCGCAGTATCTATCAAGGTCATTTAAAGGTGGAAACCTTCACTACACTGGACACTCCAACAAACTGCCGTAGTGAAGCCTTCGCTTCGAAACTTCCGAGAGCTCTGCAGAATCTGCAGGCCAGAAATGCGAAAGTCAGAGCGTTGCTGCTACACACGGTACTTCGAGCGCCCCTCGTCGAGTACAGACATCGTTCCGTTGAACGCATCAAATTTAGTCGGCGCTCTGTAATTTGATTACAGGAAGAAAACGCACAATATATGTCAATCACAGAATTCCACTACTATCACCTCCACGAGAGACAAGGAGGAGTATTATGTGAGTTTCACAATTCCGGGCGTGGCGCAGTTGGTTAAAGCGCTCTGCTGTGAATATGAGACAGAGACTCCTGTGGAGACAGGATTTTTATGTTTCTGATGAGGTCATCAGGATAATTGACAGGTGGAATCCCGCGGTATCCCTCGGAATCCCAAAGAGCAGTGAGACACTACTGCTTGAAGACGCTCGATGCTAACGCATGGAGACGCTGGCGAGTGCGATTAAAGGCTTGCGCATTAACGATCTAGGCGCTTCACGGATTAAAGCGGCAATGCTTTTTTCACTGTCATCGAACATACTTTTGTGCTTTGCTAAACAAGAAAAGGATAACAGCTCTTTGTGCTCTTATGAACACATTGTTAAGCGTCTTATATTATGGACAACAGCAGTACATTCTTCATGCGCCGTTCGGAAATTGCCAATAGCACTTGACAGCGTAGCCAGGTTTCTTTTTATATGGCATTTATACATTTCCGATTTTAAGCCTGCGTTTCCAACATAGCATTTCTTTTAGTTTAAAAGTGTACTTAATGGTACATAATGCTTTGGCCATTGTCGCCGCTCATGTGAATGTCTAATAAGAATTTTTCTAAAGACTTTATTGCCTACACGGGATCAGCGGCAACGATGGGGCATTGTACGGACAGCGGAGCGCCCCAACTGTCCACTTCAAGAATTCAATCGTCACATGGCCCAGCAATGCGTCGTTGCTCGTGTTTTTTCGAGGGCAGTTCATGCCGGTTTCAGAAGTCTAGGTATTAACTGATTTCAGATAAATGGTAGATGTCCTCGCAGTCGCTTTTCACAATTCCTGATTGTAGCTGGCGCTTTCGCATTCTGGCGCAATCGTTGTGAGGCTGTCGCATCGAGCCGGAAACAACGGGTACTTTTCCATGTCCTGGCGCGTCAACGAAAGGAGAGCGTAAGCTTTCTGGCTGAGGAACTTTTCTACCTCGGGGAGCGAGTTCTTTCCCCAATGGTTTTGCCCTTTTGTCTCCGTGTCGGATGGACGTGTCCGGGTGGTTTTTAACCACCTTTGTATCTGTAATATAATGTAAATATTTATGTCAACTAACTCATGTATACATCGCAACACACACGTGCACCCAAACATGTCGAATGGACG
>JAJIZL010015457.1:40242-54671 GCA_023969395.1 Amblyomma maculatum
TGTTTCTTTGTTCATCCGGGTGGTGTGGCAATGCCCGCGCTGCTGTATTGAGTATTATCAAGTGTCGTGTGCTGTTGTAACGACGGGTTGACTTGTCCGAAGTGTGAACATCCCCCTCTTTTTTTTGTAGCGTGAACTACACTACGAGGATTAAAAGGAGTTTCGCATGTTTTCTGCGCCGACCAAGCTGCGCATGCGTGAGAGCTACACAACGTCACAGGGAGAAAGCTGCCGCCGCCGCCACCGCCGCAACCCCACCAGAGAAAACGGAGGAAGGGTGTGTCGAACGAGAGAGAGGGAAAGGAAGAGCAACCATGCCCATGACAGTATCGTTAAGAAGGACAAGGAGGAATAAGAGAAAGGGGATGTGTCGTGTGAAAGGGAGGGGGAGAGCAACTCTACCCATGATAGTGTAGTTCGTAGCTCGACATTCGTAGACCAATGTTCTTGAGAGTGAGAGAGAGAAACAACTTTTAATGCCAAAGGAGTAATTATTAAGGCATGTCAGCGTGGCGTGGCCCCCAGGTGGGGGCGACACTCTGGGCCCACGAGACATGCGCAAGCTGCGTCTTGTCTGAGCGCGTAAGAAGTTGGTCCCAGATCTCCTCGGAGGGAGCTGGCAGTAAAGTACGAGGGGTGGTCTTTCCCTACATCCCCAAAGGGTGTGTGCCAATGTGGCCGTTACTGCGCAGTCGCAATTGGGGCAAATGCGGTCGTAGTTCCCGTCCATAATCAGTGCCAATCTCGACTAGCTGAGAATAGAATTTGAAGTTTACGCAGCATGATGGCCAGCGCTCTGTCAAGGTCAGGATGAGGATGCGGGAAGCGTCATCTCATCTCTCTATGTAGGTTGGTGATTACGGCAAAAGTCAAGCGAGCCTCGGAGAAGGCCGCTGGATCTGCGGAGCCGCCCGCCCGGTTTCTTAGACCTCGGGCTAGTCGGTCGACCCCTTCGTTCTCAGAGTTCCCTGCGTGGGCGGGTACTCAGACTAAGTGGATTTTATGATCGGGAGTGCGGCTGCGGGGTATGCGTGCGGCGGTTGGGCAGATAAGGTCTTTCGAATAATTTTGAATTGCACGTTTAGAATAACTACGAACTGTGTGCGTACGTCGGTTGGCGATGGCCAACGAGATCGCAGTTTCCGCCGCCGCGGTGGAAGTGGGAGCACTAACCGTGGCAGCAGTAACAAGTGTGGAGTGGCGTGGCTACGCATGCGACATAGATATTGTCACTTTGTCTCGCTACGTCCACGTAGCATGCGTGGTCGTCTGCAAGGTAAATGGGGTCAAGTGTCTCGGCCTTGATTCGACGGCGTGCGTCGTGGCGCCCAGCCAGCATATTCTTGGGAATGGGTTTAGCCGTAAGGCGGCTGCAGACCCCAATAAGAAGGGGAGCTTCGTGCGTGATATGTATCCCCGATAGGAGTTACGTGTAGGCGGTCAGGTACAAGGCGACTATACTTGGTGCGTGCCAATGTTCTTAAACTACCGGCGCTCGCACACCGGCGTTTCTAGTACGCATCAACGTTGTTAGATATAGACGTTGGTATGGATGGAAAAAGGGGAAGATTGCTGTCGCGTTCCACTCCTAAAGGCGTAGCTTAGGCGTTCTGCCAACACCGCCTAGAGGAAGAAGGGGGTATAGTGGACTGGAATATATTGAGGGTGTTGGTTCTACCGGGGTGTGATTGATTGATTGAAAAACTTTCATTGAGGTGCACAAAAGGCGATGAGGAGTTGATCAAGGGGGGCTTTCTCTGCACAGGATGCCGAGGAAATTTGCTGTCACGCCGGCCTAGCGAATCGGTCTTCGCTGAACCGCTGACGTCTTTACTCACTGTCTAATGGATCGTCTAAGATCACAAGTCTATTGATCTGAGATTTGTGCCTTTTTTTCAGGCAAATCATCACGGATGGCTGCTGTTGCGGTTGCCATGTAGTGTTCGGTGTTTACTATACTTTCGCGTGTTTCAGCAGTTTGATGTTCTACATACTGTTGGTAGGCTTGGAATTCTTCTCTGAAGGATCAGAGCTCCTGAATGATTTGCTGATATATCTCCCCCTGGACGGGTTGGGTAGCGGGTGCGTTTTGAGCTTCGGAATTGGGTTGTGGGTTCGGGCTTGTGTTTGTGCGCATGTTGTGCTCTATGGCATTGAGGCATGCTGTGAGTGCAGTCTCTATTGCTTGTAGCTGTTTGTTCTCCTGTCTGAGTGGCTCTATATTGTTGTCTGTCTGTGAAGAAGGTGAGACAGTGGAGTGGGGAGGCCATTCTGCCCGGCTCACCTTTGTGTCCGTAACTCTGGTGATGACCAGCTGGCATTGGTCTCTGGAATCGGGAGACTGTCAGTCGATTCAAGAGTAATGGTGTGACTGTTTAACTGCCGGAGATTTAAGCAAAAACAAGCAGCCCTTAGCATGTCCAGTGGTGAGCAAAAGGGGTATACAACACTCAGCCAGTGGTGGAGCTCGGCAAAACTGCATCGCAAGGTCACTTAGCAATAGCTATCTGGGATCGAGACAATAAGGGAGATTCCCCATTCTATCGGCATGCATGTCCCACTGTCGCTGTCCCTATTTGTTGCTGTCGCTAGATGGTGTTTCGATGCAATTTTCCCGAGCTACGTCACTGGCTGAGTTTTGCATATCACTTTCGCTCACGACTGTACATCACGCATTCAAAAGAGCCCCCGGCAGTGATCCTGCTGCAAGAACCACTTGCAGCAGGGTTGGAGCTGATACGCTACAAAGCGTACCAGCACGGCCATTTCTCTGTCATAATAGTTCACAACTCATACACAACCGTATTGCACGAGCAGATAATCGAGAACAGCGAGAACATGTCACATTGCTACATCACCCTTCTGCCGCTACGGAGAAATGAGGGAGGCATACACATGTTAAACGTCTACAGCCCCCCTAAAGACCGACACCCTAGGCTAGGCGATCTCGTTAAAAGGTTCCTAGCGCTGGTGGGCGAAGCTTCGCGCGTGAATAGGGGGACTTCAACCCCCCCGCACCCTTCTTGGGGATACCCGAAGGCCACACCCAAGAGTCGAAAACTGGCCGAAATAATTACCCAAGATAGACTCACGCTCCTAGCAGACCCTGCATTCCCAACCAGATTGGGCAACAGCATCTCTCGAGATACCTGACCAGACCTTGTGCTTGTAAAATACGCAGCTAATTCAAAATTGAAGTAATACGGACAAGCACCTGGATAGCGACTACTATATCCTCACCGCCAGCCTGACTACAGGCAGAGAGGAAAAAAAAGATCGGAATTGCGCGACTTACGGACTGGGACAAATGTCGAGAATCTCGCCCCCCTTTGAGCAGTCCCGTCGCCGGCATAGACGACTGAACACAGGGCATCAGGAACAGCTTAACTAAATTTACAAAAAAGGTCCAAACAACCGAAGTCTGTCCAGTGGTCGAGCCCCATCTTCTACATCTGTGGGGAGGCGCAGCGCTCTCTCACTAATAGAGGAAGAATACAGCGACATATTCGCACCTTACGGCTCCGCATTGAGCAGCTCAACACCCAAGCTGAAACGTACGCGTATACCCTTGCCCGACAGAACTGGAATTCACTCTGGGACAGTATTGAAAGCAATCTCGGAGTGTCTAAAACATTGCACTTATTAAGATCACTATCGATCTTAGCAAAAACAAATCTGAAACTCGTGATCGGATGAACAAGATAATTCACTCCATATGGGGCACCAAGAGGAAATACTAAATCATTTGCAGGACAGGTACTTATGCATAAGCCAAACCCTTGTTGCTGGACACCTTCGCCCTATTTCGCCAATATCATGCTTGGGAGAACTCTTTGAAAGGGTCATCACCACCCGGCTTACCCGATACATGGAGGGCGACAACCTGCTGCAACCAACACAGTTCGGATTGCGGCCGCATCTGTCAATGCAAATACGTTCTACATATACAAAGACCTTCTCGAGAAACCTCCAAAAACCCAAACAAGGGCCATTTTCGCATTTGATTTAAAAGGCGCATTTGACATCTTCCACTCCAGCATTCTGCGCGGCCTAGCAGATGTCAACTGCGGTCCCAGGACCTACAACTATATCACAGATTGCCTTACATAGAGACAGGCCATCCTCAATCTGGGACCTTCCCATCTGAGCCCATCACAGTTGGCCCGCGAGGAACTCCGCAGGGGGCAGTCCTTTCACCCCTGCTATTCAACCTGGCAATGAAGGACCTACCATCCCAGCTTCAGAAAATTGAAGGCATACAACACGCCATCTATGCAGATGACATTACGATTGGGTGCCGCACTGGGAACTTCACAGAGGGGAACAACGTCTCCAGGCTGCAGCCGACGTGGCCCACCAGTACAAAAAGCCTTTAGGTCAAGAATGCACCCCAGAAAAGTTGAAACTGCTCATACACAAGAACCCGAGACAACCTCTAGCTGAAAACATCTCAATCAGCATCAATAGACACGAAATCCCCAAGCCATCCGAAATTTAAATCATTGGCCAGTATACAACACAAGGCCGCTAAAACATCACGACCGTCAAAAAACTCGCAGCAATAACGCAGCAGATAACCAGGAGGCTCCGCCGGATTTGAAACAAGCACCAGCTTTTTGTTGTCTCACGAATAAAGTACAGGACTGCCTACTTCCACATCACCTCGTCAAAAATCGCAAATCTGGAGTCGCTAATACGGGCGGCGTATAAAATGGCACTGGGTCTGCCGAAGACCACATCAACATCGCTCCTCATGTCTCTCAGCATCCACAACACACTGCAAGAAATCTGGGAGGCACAGACTGTCGCAGCAGAACCGCCTGGCCATCACTCGAACAGACCAAACCCTTATGAACAAGATACAGCCCAGCACTCAAACCAACACGAATCCGGCATCTGAGCATAGCTGGCCTTTCAGCAACCAATCCTGCCTCATACATCACTTGGATGCAGGGACCTCATCGTCGCTCACTTCTGGACTTCATAAAATCAGCCAACCTTTTTCCATTCATTTATTCATTCATTCATCCTTCATTTCAAATCCTACTGGTGCCCTGAGGCAATAAATATCGACTAAAAAAAAACAAGATACACCTCAATGTACCCTACACAGTGGACCAAAGGACGGAACTTCCTCTATCCATCTGCAAGATCTGTGTACATCAAATACACAAAAACAGGCATCCGACATTTAGCGCGGAGCGAAGAAACGCCAGAGCCGAAAGCATTCGCAAGTAATGAGATGGCCACCCGGACACGGTCTACATGGATGCAGCCGGTCCAATCCAAGGGCAGATGCCCATCGCCATAACGAATCCAGAGGGCAAATTAATCAACTGCGCATCAGTCCGCACGTCCAACCCCACTCACTCAGAGGCGGCAGCCATTGCACTAGCGCTAGCTACCGACCCAAATGCTATTGTACTCACAGGCTCCCAAAATTCGTGCAGGAATATTACCAGCCAACGCGATGGTTAGATGGCATCCTCGAGGCACTGCAGATGAAGCTATCTGATGTTAGGAAGATAGTGAGAGACCGGAAAGCATGGCGTGACATGGTTCATAGGGTCACGAAGAGTCGGACACGACTGAACGACTGAACTGAACTGAATCCATCAATCATGTCTGACACTATTATCAAAACACCCTCCTAATCAAACCTCAATTATATGGTTTCTGGGACACACAGGAGGGAATGAAGCCACTCACCGGCACGCCCGAGGTCGCTTACATCGGGATTCCTCCTCAGCCAACGAGGAAAAAGAGCATATTACAACAGCCCATTATCATCTTTACTGACCACCTGCAGGCCTAGGGAAAGGCCAGACAGACTCACAAAACTCTAGCCAAAGCGGAGAACACACCCTCCGCCGGCTACAAACAGACACTCACGTTACACCATTTAAACTCCCCCAATGATACCGCTCACTTTACACACCAGAGTGCCCACACTGTGGAGAAATAGCTATGGCTTTTCACATGGTGTGGGTATCCCAATCAAATATCTTTATCGATAAACTTCCTAATCCCAATTTGGAGCAGTGGGAGGCGATTCTACACAGTGAGGACTCCGACCAACAACGAGGACTGGTTCGCAGGACCTACGCTGCGGCGCAGGCCACTGGGCTGCCGGAATAGGCGGACCATCCACAACTCCGATAATTTCCATGCATTCAATCAAGTTTTCAATCAATCAGTCATTCGCTGAACCGCCAGGTCGGAGCTCAGCAGACAGTTCTGCGACTCGTCTTTAGAGATGTATGTTGTGATGTGATGGGGTTTGTGTCCCTTACATCCCGCGGTGATGTGGTAAGTAGCAGGGGTGTCATCCCACCACGCACACGTGTCTAAATACTCGGTCGGGAACATTATAAGTAGGCCATGTAGGTTAGTGTAAGTGTCAGTGTGGAGGCGGCGCCAGTCTTTAGCCTCATCGGCATTACGTTGGCGGTGTGGTGAGGGGAATTTTGTGCTCTGCAGTCCCAGTATATTGAGCCTTTCACCATACGTGGGAGTTAGGGGGGAAATGAAATAGACCCGGTCGCTCCGTTCGTGTGTCCTCGACCTAACCTGTCTGCTACTTCGTTTCCCTCAAGTCCCATGTGCCCAGTACCCCAGGTGATTCGATGTTTAGGGGGATGACTTGTTGTTATTGCTGATGGTAGAAGGTGTGCGATGTGGGACGAAATGCGGTCAGCAAGGAAAAGGCGGCAGGGTTCTGGCGAGTCGGTAAGAATTATAGTGCTCCGGTGTGTAGAGTCCTCATGAGACGATTGCCGCCCTCTCTGATACTTATGCTGTTAAGTTCCTGGTGCGTGGCGTTGGTCATGACGGCCGCCGCGTGCCTGGATTGTGGGTACGTGGAGACGTCTATGTAAATGACGTCTTCAGTAATCCGAAGGCTTCGTCGCAAGCTGTCAATTCGAACCTGTCTTCTGCCGTCATGAATGCCGGCCTGCATGTTCTTAGGGAGGGGGGCCACATGTAAGGGGTCACGAATTATCTGGGATGTCCATGGTGTCGTTATCTTGGTGATATTCGGTGGGCTGCATATGCGCAGCAATATATATATCTGCCCGCACGGGTAGTGAAAAGGCGTTCTTTCTATGAGGTAAGGACGTCTTCTTGAATTTCAGAAATGGTGTTGATTAAGCCTAGTGCAAGAAATTTGTCCGTGCTGGTAGATAGCGGGAGGCCAAGGGCCTGTTTGTACTCTGTTCAAATGATGATGTCGACCCATTTTTTTCACGTTAAGGAGAGACAGGTACAAGAGACAATACACAAGGCGAGTGATGATCAGCGCACGCACTAGGCGTATGGTGTCTTCCTCCTTCATCCCTTTCTTATTCCTGGTGAGGCCCTTTATCACCTGTGCGATTTGCTGGGATGTGGTCTTTAGTCGAAGTATGGTGTGGGTAGCTTTCCTGTCGCATTGCAGCCAAATCCCCAGTATGCGACATAGCTCCCCTTCGTCGATGACAGTGCCATTTAGTCGGACTTCAATTTGGTCCGGTGAAGTGTAGACATTCTCGCTTATACGGATGATTTCGGATTTCTCCTTCGAGCCTTGTAGGTTGCAGAGCGCCGCTTGTGTTTTGACACCCGTTAATAATTACGGCGGTATTATTAACGATGCGCCCTTAACGGTGCGCACACTCCCAGACACCCTTAGAGCGAGTGGGGGTAGCTGTTCCGGTCGCAAAGGAGATGCCCTCGACCTGCGTGGCAAGCTCAGCCGGAATCCAACTACCTAGTAGTGACAGAAGGGGGTGGTCGTTTGGTGCCCAGCGGTCGCCGGTTCAAACCAGAGAAAGGATTGGAGTCAGAAGTAATAAACAAAACACAATTTATGCACAGCAAGAGACGATACAAAGGAACACACAAGATCACTTGAAATGCACAGACGAGAGGCTCACAGAATAACAAACGCTAAGCATGCAATTACAGAACGATTCAATAAAACAGAGGTTTTTCAACAAATCAAACACGAGATAGTTACATAAACAAACACCAAATTGTTCACCGGGCACTGTTGCAGTCCGAAGCCTCAAGAGTCACAATGTGGCCGCCATACGAGACGAGCGCCGCTCCCTTGAAGGTCCGTGGGCTTGCCAGCAGCGGGTGATCCCCGGGAGTCCAGCCGAAGCACAAGCGAACACGTCGCAAAACACTGACGAACTGACTGACTGACTGACTGACTGACTCAACAAGCGGCGCGGTCGCTTTAAATAGGGCGCGCCGCGTCTGTTTGTTAACATGCGCCAAAGCTAGTGCGCACACACACATAGCTTCGCTGGTTATAGCTCCCTCTTCTCCTCCCGTCGAGCCGCGCGTCGTCATTGGCTAGGTCCCATAGAAGATGCTAGAATTTTCTGGCTGATTCCAGTCCGATGAATCACCGTCCTCCCCGGGCAATGGGAAAGAGGGTGACGGCAACGCATACAAAGCTACGCACTCTCCCGCGCGGGGAAGGGGGCTTTTCTCTACATGCTTTCCACGCGACGCCGCGCGGAAAGCATGGCGCCTATTTTCATCGCGCCGTGCCGGCTTGATGAAAATGGGCGCCGATTTCGTGACATGTTTCCACACTGGAGGCCGCCCTTTGTAGAGTTTGTTCTTTAGTCTCCAGAGATCCCGTGGTTGTCCAGATCGTAATATCGTCGGTGTAGATAGTGTAGCCGGTATGCCAATTTGCCGGTATAACAGGAAACAACTGCTCGCCCATAAAATTGACCACACGATCTTCAATACTGATGCCAGGGCAGATGATGGCCTTCGCATGCTATAAAAGTGAACTATAGATTTGTGGAAAGACATTGGTTGTTCGCACTTAGGCCCGATGTTAACAAGGACTGCAGCCTCCAATTCCCGTGCCGCAGGAGACACGCGCAGGAGACATGCCTCTGAGTAAAATACGCATAAGGTTCTTTATTGCTAATATCGATGAGGAAAAAGGGAGGTTAGGCAATTTGAATATTCCACGATCGCTTAGCTTCTCCTAGCACAGCTCGAGCTACGAGCTCTATACTTCCGGAGCAGGAAAGAAACGCTAACAACGCGGACTGCACATTTCTCATAACACTGAGTGGGGGTTTTGAAATGTGACACAGGTACCAGAAGGTACCCATCATCACTAAAGGAACTAGATAACGAATTTCATTCATAGGCAAATCAAAAGACTTGGCTAACCAGGCGCTAGCCTTTACGCACTACGCAATCGAAGCCCGCAAGGACGCAAATACTCAGAATATAGAGCAGGCTCCGCTCATTCGTAAGGTACAGCATGATGTCATCAGCACAGCCTTTCGCAATAGTCAAGCAATGCACCACCTATCGATATGGGCTCAATCACATGCCTCGTCTTGGCGTCATGTAATACACGAACGTCTAAACGCCACGGTCTTCTGGAAGATGCCAGAGAAACGGAGAAAGCGAGCGACAAAGAAAATGGACGGTGGTCCACGACGTTCGTCAACAGCCGCGGAAGTGCCAGCACAACAGCAGCACAGATCCTACCCACAAGGCTGAATGGAACACACGCCTTATCAAGCGGCTGGTGGAAATACCTCGGCAGCGATGCGACGCAAGGACGTACCCATAGGTTAGCTCAAAAGTGTCAGTAAGCGTAAACTCTTCACACAAGCGGCGCAGCTCTCGCGCGTTCCAACCTGGCCGACCTCTACCGTGGCCCTGAACGTCTATAACCGCGTCCAGCACGCAACTAAAATCGACAAGCATCACAATATCGCACACGAACTAAACATTAACGTCGAGCCCTTTGAAGAAGTCATTGACCTGATTGGAACAAGCGGGCGCGTAGATACAGAGAATTCTCAAATTAAGTGGAAAAGGGAAAAGGCTGGAAAATTTTATTTCAGCAGCTTTGGTCAAGGAAAACACAACTAAATTTTGGGAGTCAGTACATCCGCAATCCCACAATCCGTCTGCATTCATCATCAATGCTGAATCCTATGCTCATTATTTTCTACCCGCTGAAGCTTTAAATAATTTCTTCCAATCGGTATTCACTGTTGATAACGGAAACGCTCCTGAATTTATTTCCAATACTGCACTTTCCCCAGCATTGGCATAAATGTTGCCGGTGTGCATAATCTGCTATCAAACTCGGACACAAGCACAAGTGCTGGGACTGATGGTGTGCCCAATATAATAGTAAAACGATATTCCGAATGGCTTTCTCCATATTTATGAGTAATGGTAAAAACTCGATTCTGAAACTGGGCCGTCGCTCTTTAAAAGCGCAAAGCTTATTGAAGTGTTTAAGGATAATAACAAGCTCCTGGTCCACCATTACAGGCCTATTTCTTTATAATGAACAACGTTTAAATCACTAGAGCATATTGTTTATAATAGATTTTTTATTATTTAACCGAGAAAAATGCATTGGTCAACCCACAGCATGGGTTTAGCGCTGGTTTTTCCTCTGTGTCACAACTCATCTAGTTCACGCATGATAACTCTGCTACACTTAACACGCGTTGACACTTTAGCGTCATTTTCATACAATGTGCGAAAGTATTTGATACCAAATTTCACAAAAAGGTTTTCATTAAACTGAACGTTTTTCCGTAATGATTCTAACCTTGTTGCCTGGCTAACTGGCCACTTCTACTTACTCTCGTATTTCGTTTACTATAACCATTAGAAATCATCTAGCGTAGGTATACTTCCTGGGGTGCCTAGAGGGTCTGTTTAGGCCAGTTTTATTTATTACATACACCAAGGATGTTATTGCAGCTGTTGGTAACCTTCCAGTAAAAAAAAATCGATTATATGCCGATGTCTTCGTCCTTCATTCTAATATCTGCTCATTTACAAATACAGACAAGCTTTCTAATGTATTTTCAAGTTTCCGTGGCTAGTGGAAGATGTCGATTAATATCAAGAAACGTATTTTCATCACGTTTACAATCAAATCAGAACCACTTAGGTATACCTATAATAATACACGTAATTGTCTAATACATGAAAATGAGTTTAGATATCTAGAAGTAATGTTTGCAACTAATCTGAAGTGCACAGGTTATAGAAATAATTTTTACAAAAGCGCCTAAAAACTAGGTTTTCTGAAACGCAGCTAGAAAGAAGCCCCAAAATAGTGCAAGATTACAGCGTATAAATGTTTGGTTAAACTACTTGAATATGCATCTGCCGTTTCGTCCCCCTATCATCTACGCTATAAGAAACGTCTTGAGCCTGTTAAAGCAAAAGCAATCAAATTTATTTGTCGCCGTCATGACCGACCCTTCTCGCTCTCAATACATGCCACCTTCTTATCGCTGGCCTCTCTTGCTGAAAGACGCATGCCTGACCGCCTCATTATCTTCCACAAGATTGCATACATGGCACTTTATCTATCGTTCTCCAGTTCTGCACCACGAAGCGACGCAGTAGCCCGCTATAACATTGTTCCAGTAATTCTTATAAGTACTCTTTTCTTTTTTCCCATTATAGGAATGTGCAATGCACTGGATGGTCCCGTTCATGCAGTACTGCATGGCTATTTTGCCAACCAACTACAAAATCATATAGAATAGTGGTCTGTAAGCAGATCATTTTACGTCCATTGTGTCACTGTCTTGATTTTCTTTAATTTTCTTTGCACACGTGTTGCTATACAGGAATCCCTGTTTGTGTATGTACCTACACCTGTAATGTCTCGCTCTGAGAGACGACAACGGTATCTGTAAATAAAAATGACTAGCATTGAATGAGCAGTCATATGCAAAGCACGCTTCCAAGGTGGTCGTATAGTAAGTGGTGGTCGCGTAAGAGAACGCGGTTAAAAATGGCCACACCAACACCATTTGAGCGCGAGTTAGCATACGTAAAGAACGCATCTACGCTGAAGCGCGTTTTAAATGCCAGCAAGTCAGGTTAGTAAGTAAAGTTAGCCTCTTTGTGTCAAAGGATATTGCAGTTGGTTGACCGGACAAATATTATCACCTCAATCTGCTTCGACACATTGCCAAACTTACACACCTTAAGCTTCATAAAGCGAGGGTATCCGTTTGAAAGCAAAACATTCAAACCCGATTCAGGACATAAGCATGGCGGCCGAATACAGCGCCAAACGCCTAAAAGTTTTCTAAGGGTCGGTCCCGAGGACGCACGAGGCCTCCTGGGTCGACCTAAGGAGAAGTCCGAGTCAGACGCCGAGCTGCCAGGCTGCTTCAAATTGAAGGTTGTCTCCATCTCGACCTCCAACATGTCCGACGACGCCGTACTTGAGGTAGACGGCAGAGAGGCGATTTTGGCAGACGACCGGTCCTTTTGGCCAGGCCTAATACCTTCGTCGTCCATCACCAGACATTTCGCAGACGACGAAGACGGCATGTGCCCTCATCTCCGGCCACTTAGGGAGCCGTGATATCACCGGCTAACAGTGAGACGCTATGAGACCCTATCTTTCAAGTAACGGAGAGCGTCTTTGCAGGCGCAGTATTGTTCCTAGCAGCTGGCTTTTTGCTGCTTACTGGGATCGTCTGCAATGCAGCGTCCGACGGAGCTGAAGCAATTGGTAGGTCCGCGTCGAATGTTACAAGCATTTCAGTTGAGGTTGTTTTTGCAAGTGTCCAAGCCATTTCATCATTAGTTGCCGAAGGAGCAGCAACCTGGACGCTTTGAAAGGCAGTCCTGGGTTCACGAACGCAGTTATAATATCTCGATACTCGGACACTATGTGCTCAGGGCATTTATTGCGAAAGCAATACTACTCTGTTTCGAGCCTTCAGCGTAGCGCGGCGATAGCCACGGCTTACTCACATGGCGCTGTGATGTCACACCCCACGTGACTCTAGGGTGAGAGCTGGGCTACCAACTCAAGCAAGCGGTCGGTGTAGCGCGGCAGTAGCCACGCCTTGCCCACACTACGCTGTGAGGTCACGCCCCACGTGACACAAAAGCGATAGATGGGCTCCCAACTAAAGCGGTCGGCGTGGCGCGGTCGGAGCCGCGGCTCAGTTGGCAGGAGCTGCCAACTTGGGTCTCTTCGTTTCCCATGGGACGGTTATGTCAGAATTAGCCTGCTAGGACCCTTGCATTCACGTTACCCCTATAGGCCACTAAGGCACGTTCATACGGCTTGGTTAAAGCGGGGCTTTATATGTGGGCTGAGGAAGAAGAAAAAGAGGAGAATAAGAACGCTCGGTCACCCGAAGCTAATGCTTTAGCTCAGTATTTGGTTCAGCAGCGTTGAACTCTTGTAATTTTATCAACACTCTGGGGCGGGGTATGTCATGAGACGACATCTGAATAGGATGGCCTAATTGTACAAGCCATCGTTGCGTGGGGTCACCGGAGCGCCAGCACGGTAGTTCTCATTCAGGCCCCAGTTAGAATGTGTTAACACAATGTCTGTTGTTATGCACAGGCATCCTAAGGGAACAGCTGGTGTGCATCTGGATTGCATTGAAAATTTACTAGAATACTGTGCAGACATTGACAAGCATTTTGTTCTATGTGGAGACTTAAACACTGATTTTGTTTCTTCTGGGCATATTAAACAAACTCCTGAAGATATTCACCGCAAAGAAGAGTTATTAAAGTTGTTATTTGTTAGGCTCAGAAGAAGCGAAATGTCAAAATCTGATTCATATACCAACTAGAGTATTAGAATATATGCGTCCTCACTGGACTTGTGTTTTACAAATTATGATATGAATGACTTCGAAGCTGGAGTGTTATCAAACCACATAATTGATCACCTACCAATGTTTTTTTCTGAAACAGAATAAAACAAGGAAAGTCAAAATACTACCCCTGAAATTATGAAAAGCAGAAACTTTAGTGCGAAACACTATAACCGTTTCAAAAATTGCTGGCAGAAACAAGTTGGCAACAAGTATATTCTTCGGTTGATCCTGTTCCAGCTTATGACGTCTTTGTAGCCGAAGTTAAATAACTATAGACCCTATTCACTATAAGGTTTAGCAGGCAGCAGACGTGGCAACCCTGTATTGTGGAGACACCATTACTTTGGGCGATTCGAAACTAAAAGCACACAAAAAATGTTTCCGACACGTCTGCGCTGGTCTGCCGGCGTCCTCTGCTGCGCACCATCGCTCATTTCTCGGACACTTGAGACGCAGTTTGAAACGCCGTCGAATAAATAAATAATTATTTCACAGAAAGGGAAAGGCTCAGCATCTGGCACACTTGCTCTGTGGACACCTGTACCGCGCCTTAAGAGAAGGAAGGAAGGTGGGAGTGAAGGTGGAAAGAAAAAGGGGGAGATGTAGTGGAGGGTTACGGAGTAATCTCGACCACCTGGGGATCTTTAATGTATGCTGATATCTCACAGCACACGGACGCCACTTTGTTTCGCCTCCATCGAAGCACAGCCGCCGTGTTTCGATGGAGGCGAAACAAAGTTGCTGGAATGTCTGCTGATTGCTGGAATGTCTTCG
>JAJIZL010015458.1:0-11573 GCA_023969395.1 Amblyomma maculatum
GCTGAAAAATTTGCCTCCAAGCCTTCAAAAATGCTTCAACTCTCAATTTCATTAAATGAATGATGGCGCTACAATATAAGGATTAGTAAGTCTTCGTGAAATCTAGAGAACTATGCCTAACTTTTTCACATAGGCAATCATTCAGATGTGGGCAGTCTTTTTCAGACTACACTTTCTTCTCAAGAGCACGATGACAGAAGACAACACTCAACTGAAATGGAAGCACGCACTTGTACTCTGCGATATGAAGCTGTAAGATCTTATCATAACTTCAAAAATTTCGCGAACGTTTCTAACCTGAACGAGCAAAGCTTCCTTGACTGGTTGGAAGGACTGTAAGTGAAAACCCGATGAAAACATTTACAAATTTTCAAGGAGAGCAGCATTATGGGACATTAATTTGACAAACAACAATGTCGAAGCAAGTACAGTCTTTGTCAAATGTATAGAGCCCAGGGACTCTGCTTCTGAACCACTTCGTGAGGCTTGTAACGCATTTCCAGTGCTCCGAATCTCTTTATGATAAGGAGATTTCTTGTCCTGCACTCTCCAATGAGACAATCTCCATTGATGCTAAATCAGCGCCACTGTACAGTTCAGAAGGAGACCCCCTGCGCTCTACACTTTTTACAAAGGCTCTACATGTTATTTCTTCAAAACTTTGATGACAAGCCGTTTTTACACACAGCATTAATTATTTATCTCCAGGCAATAAACTTCAAATTACAGTCCAACTGTAGTTCTGCAAGCCGGTGAAGTCAGTCAGATTTTACCTCACTACGCGAGTAGACCGCGTAGTTATAGACAATATAAGCAAGTTTTCGTTGCCTGCTTTCACTCTGAACGTAATTTCAGAGTGTGCATGTAAGATTATTTTCATATCATCTCTTACGTTACCATGACGTAGAACATAAATAGGCGGAAATCAAGTTAAATATTATGTAGGACATTTAAGTTCTGCCTTTAAAGGTATGACGTGACAGCGTTAATGGCTTTCATCTGCGGCTCCCTTTAAAATTGTTTCTTCGCGCACACGCAGTGTCTGCTCGCTCAATTAGTAATCCTTGAACGAACGCGCACCTCTAGTATGTTAAACATTCTTGTTCGCATGCATTCCTAAACTACCACGTTATTGAGCAAGATTGTAAGCGACCACCCGACATCGATATAAAACCCTGCTGTAACTAATTCGTAATAACGTGCCTGCGTAGCCTAGGTGCTGCGCGCCTGACTGCACATTCAATTTCCCCGAAAAGTGTTTGCTCACCCCACCGCCCCATCTCAGATAAGGTGCCACAGTTGACATCTCCATTAAAATGTGCGCCAGCATAACGTATCGTTTACATCACACGACTAAACGACGAGTCAGTGTTCACTTATGTTATCAGACAACTATACTGCCTGCCAAAGACATATCCCAGCACTTCTGGATCACAACGCCGACGACACCGACGCCGGATTTTCAATAGATTTTGGATCGCATTATTATTTGTTTCCCAAATATTAGTTTAATTTGTTAAGCAAATCAACAGCTTTTGTTGTCTTCTCCAGCTGCTGTAGCTTCCAATAGTCTGTCTATAGATGACAGCCCTGAAATTCGAAACAAAATACAGGGATCGCAGACATTTCAGCTAACATTTTTCTCTGCTCAGGATAGTTTGTGTCATGCGGTCTTTTCGTAGAGGAAATTTCGAAAAATCAGAATTTTTCTTTTCTTTCGCCGAGGAATCGGAAGAGCAATATTATTTTATCTTTCATGACATAGCCGCTCAAGAGAGCCGCGTTTGGTGGGGTGCTTCAATGGCTAAAGTAGGGCAGGCTGCAAGAACATATATATTCCTCCGTCGTTATCCGCGGGGCTGCTAATACTCTGTGACGAAGTGCCGTCAAGACGGAGGGTCAAACGCAGCGGAAGAATTGCGTCGGCTGGGTTGGCACGTGTTTTCATTGTGATTACTCTGCCTGGCCACCTGATTCTGGTAATTCTACGCGTGTTTGTGATCACGCATGGTGCAAGCAAAGTGTTGAAGTGCATGCAGCACCATGCCACGTAAAGTCTGTGTGCCACCTTGGAGCCCCAACGCAAGGAAATGTCTGGCGATGCATTATTGTGAGTTCCCGTGTAGCTCAGAACATCGGGTAGCGTCGTTTAAAAAAGTTTAGGGGACATCTAAGCTCCGCTTTTAAGAGTATGACAACGTAGCTTCAAGAGGTATATGTCTTCATTCTAGAATGAAACTCGTTAGGAGACCTGTTTATTTTTGCTGCGAATAGCGAAGCGGTGTCGAAACGAGCACTGTCGCTACATTTAAAAGAAGGGACAGCGTCACTTATTTTGAGAACTTCGCTTTATGGTTATTTCCACTTCGTTATATTCACTAGGTCGTTAGTCGTTACAGAGAGCTGTTATAAGGCGGGTCTCCTCTGTATTGGGAGTCACTAAAATTATGCAGATTTCGTCAATTCAGAATATAGGTGTTAATACCACTAATAAATATACCACTGACACCAACAAAATATGCTACATAAGATAGCAGGTCATCATCGAATGCTGTATTAATTAAAATAGCAGTCAAACCAGGATGTTCTAAACTCAAAAATAAATTGAATTACCGGCTTTATCAAAGACAAAGGTAGTGCCCTAGAGTAGTTTAGTATAGGTTTCTTCTGTAGCCGTAAAGCTGCAGTGTGCTTGGGTTGATTCAAATGAGTACTTACTCCCTTAATCTCTTAGAAAATTGTTTTAAGGATAAGGGAATTCATGCAGCATGTGCTTTCATTTATAGGGGTATATAGTGAACTGAGTGCCGCTACCCCTTAAGTGCCAATTCTCATAATGGCAATCTGATTATTTTTGTTTGCGCGCTTAGACATGTCCACTGCACCGCCTCGGACACCTTCAGGCACGCTAGAACATCGAAACTGTCCAACGAGATCAGTATGCGATGCGCTTGTGATTAGCCTTCCACATTCCTGTGCTCTTTCGCCTGTGCTGAACGCACGCGAATCTTAAATATATTAACCAGGGCCTGCCGTTTTTAACAGGTATTTAGATTAGCAGACCACCCTTTACAAAACGATAGCTTTGCATTCTCAGAGTTCTGGGAGTTCAGCGGCGCTTACCCGTATAAGACGCCCGCAGTGGCAGCACCGGAGAGTTTCACCACACTCTGATATCACATATCCTCGATTTCCTAGTTTTAATCCTTCTTTGCATGAAAAAAAAAAAAAGAACACTCACACACAGCGTTTTAAGAGGTCCAACACGAGGACGCTTTGGCGCTTTTTCATTTCGCTGAATTAAAGCTCATCAGTTCATCTTTTAAGCCCTTGTATACATTTTTGACCATTAATGCTCCCAACTGCCCACGATTCTGTGAATTTTTTCTTTTACACTGACCTGACGCTAAATGGGAGATGTTATACGTGCATAGGAATACAGGTGGCTTTACAAAAAGGCGAAGAGAAAAGGTCTTTAGGCGAAACGTGGTGCTTTCACGATATGCGGTTAGCGCCAGCGCTGCTTGACATGAAGTGTCACGAACTACGTAAAGCGTCACGCACGACATTTTGGGGCTGACTGACCATATCTCTACTCTTATAGAAGCACGGGTGAGTACAATGTCGTTTTTGCAGGCTCAGGATGTTCTGTGAAATATAAAAACAAAATTGCTATTTTTTTACTTGGACTCATACTGACCTAGGCCCCCTCCCCACCCCTCGTCAAGAAAAAGTATGCAAAGGTACTTTTTAAATATCTTCTTTTTGGCATTCAGATGGCACCATCAACAACACCTACAAAGAAATTCAAGCCAAGTGCTGAATCTCCAACACAAAGCGGATAGATATTTTCAATTTTCATGCATGAACCACAGTTTTCAACATTTGATTGTCGATGCACAATACTGGCGCAAATTGTCGCAAATAAAATAAAGACGCTGAACTGAATTGAAGAGCCATGAACATGCATACTGCACGTAGGTTTTTAACTAGCGTCTTCAATAACACTGCTACAAGAGTAAGATGCTTTAAAAGCTTCTCGTTGACGTTGCTCCAACAAAAGAAGAATAAGATTTTCATGCCTCAAAATCTTTATCATAACCTTGCTATTTATTATCCTATGTTTATTTTGGCGAGGGGCTTGGTTATAACCCCGTCTGGTACTATTCGTCCAGGCAAATTGCTCTCGCTTCAGTAAAGTTACGCCTTTAGGCCGATGACGATGTTTTATATCACTTTTATATCCGCAGTGGATCATGTTAGTTTTAGCAATTCATTCCTTGGTTTCTGCAACTGATGCATTAGATGGAAAATGAATTTAAACTTTTCTAAGGCTGTCTTTGCGTCATTTTCACGACGTCCTTCCCTTCCTTCTTCATATATGCATATAATACGGTCAACTTACACAGTGTACGAATACAGGTATCTCGGTCTTCTGCTAACACAAGACATGTCCTGGTCAAAACACATTGATGTCTTCTGTAATAGGGCTATTAAAAGACTACGATACTTACATCGCCACATGCGTGCTGCTCTTCAAGAAACTAAGCTCCTGACATATAATACAGTCATTCGCCCCATCCACGAATACGCTTGTTTTGTTCGGAATCCGTATAAAACAGTGCGACAACAAACTACAATCTGTACAAAAGAAAGCTATGCATTTTGTTTGCTGGAGATTCGGTGTACATTTTTCACCACCTGCTTTTCTTTCACAGCTAGGCCTCAGTAGATTCACTGCACGTCGTCATCTTAAAGGTCTTAAATTCATGTACACTTTAGTCAATTCCCCTCCCCTTTCTTAGCTTCATAATTAATTCACAATTTCCAAGCTTTCATCTACAAAGAGCCACAACGTCTTGAAACTTCCCCCTTTTTCTCGCTCACTAACGTAATTTAGGTAGAGTTTTTGTCATTTTATTAAACCTTGGAATTACTTGCCAGGCAAAATTCGCTCATCACTAGAGAAGCCTTATTGTTATTATTATTACTATTTATTCATACTGTCAGCCCTTTGTGGGGCATTTACACGATGGGAAAGAAGAAATTTAAGAAATATTCCACCCTGATGCAATACCCCGTTATACAATGTTTGAATTTGCGCTGTCTTCGATCCTACACCTACCTACGAAGGTCGAGTGCCGGCACAACACGCACGTCACGCCCCAGTGCAGAGCATCCGTTCCTACGTTGTAATCAGTATGAAATGCTGTGCGAGTTCTTTGTTATAGACAGACGGATGAAACAGGATCTTTCCCATACAATCCTTTTTTTAGGTTCTACCTTATACCCATGTGTAAAACCGCATGCCGATGCAATTCTACTCCAGATTGGGGGATTCCTCTAAATATTCGACCAACAAGAAGCCTATGGTGGTAGAGCAGCGATGACCAGCAGGCAGGCGACCCTGACGAGGCAAAGATGGTTTGGTTTGTGGGGTTTAACGTCCCAAAGCAACTCAAGCTATGAGAGACGCCGTAGTGGAGGGCTCCGGAAATTTAGACCACCTGGGGTTCTTTAACGTGCGCTGACATCGCACAGTATAGAGTTTTTTACTCTTACCTAGAGGGAAAGCTGTGCTGCCGTCTATGGGAGTTTACATGGAGTTTCCAGACGGCCAGTTCAGCCACCATGGGCGCTCAAAGCATCATGGGCCGGAGAGCTACCGAGTGCAGGACTACAACTTTTGGCCAAAACTAATGCAAAGATAAGCGTTGTCCTACCGTAAATAATGTCCTAAGATTAAATATTGTGACTATAAATTGCAAAAAGAGAGAGAAACAGCATGTCAGTGTGAGATTTATCCAATATAAGCGATAGCTCTTTCTCCTATTGGCTTAGTTTTGAGCAGCACAAATACCAATATTTCGCACCTAATACCCAAAATTTGAAATAAAAAAAAAACGTAATGAAAATATTTATGGTTGTGCAATAACTTAAGGAAGTTTTTAGTGGCATTTCGGGAAACAGAAACCATTTATTGGCGACGTCTGCTTTTGAGCCTTCTCTACTATGGCTTTCGCGGTCTATGTACGCACCTTCAGATGATGGTGATGACAAAAAAGAAACATCGCAGTAACGCCACTCCACGTACCCGAGAAAAACCGACTGTCCCGCAACAAGTAGCACACCGGCCCATGATTCTTAGCGCGCCCATGGTGGCTGAAGTGCAGCGCCCTCAGCTTTCCCTCTAGTTAGTGTAAGGAACTCTATGCCGCACAGCACTCGGGCGCCTTGCTTTTCGCCTCCATCGAAAAGCGGCCGCTGCGGCCGGGGTTTTATTCTGCGCTATTCACAGTTTTGCAATTGCGGTAACTTGGATTTTCCCTGCAATTTGGATCAAAACACGTCGCTGTAATGCAGGGTAAAGAACCTATGCGAATGCCTCGCGTGATATACGTCGAACTTTGAATACCGACATGCTCGAAGAAATTATGTACCGGGTCTCTACGACGTACCTTTAGTCACCGCAAAAATATTATATTAGGTCGCGGTGACAGAGGCGGAATTAAAGTTTAGAGCAATGCAGAAGCGTACGGCGCCACTAAGAGACGATAAATTGCCATTTTTCAACCCCAAGGCTTCGCTGGTCTTTATTTTTAGACGTATACATAACGAACATGCTACTTTTACATTCGGTGAATGTCTCTAGTATGACCGCGAAATATGGAGTTTAAGGATGTCCCGTCCGTAACGTCCGCTTACTTATGTCTCTCTATCGTCCCCCCTTTTTTTTCTCTTCGCGGCTGTTTATTCTAATGATTCCATCTAATGTCTGGTTCCCATTTGACGTTGTTGTCTCACAAAATACGAAGCTTGCTTTATTTAGAAAGTTTATTCGGGAAATTACTCTTAGATGTTGTTGCGCCATTGGGTTGGGCCCGTTGCTCCCGTCACCCATTTCGTGGTCGAGAGCTGCCTGCTGCCTTGGCGGTAGCGATGAAACTGAGCCAGTGGCGATTAAATTACCAAAAAGTGTCTGTATACACTATTTATAGGCCATCATTTACAGTACAAGATCGGCAGGGAGGCCGCAAGCTGCTAGCCATACACAACTGTACCTGCACAGCGACGGCCGAGGGGGCTATGACGCTTTCCCTTCTTGCGAGCGGCCCGACACTCTGCGAACGCCAGTGAAGGTGTTCGCAGAGTGTCGGAACGCCAGTGAAGGTCCGGGGTGGTGCAGTGGTAAGACGCCCGACTACTGTGCCGGAGTACCCGGGTTCGAACCCGACCTCGGCGGCTGCGTTTCGATGGAGGCGAAACGAAGAGGCGTCGTGTGCTGTGCGATGTCAGCGCACGTTAAAGATCCCCAGGTGGTCGAAATTACTCCGTAGCCCTCCACTACGGCTCCTCTTTCTCTCTTTCCACTTTCACTCCCACCTTCCTCCCTCCCCTAACGGCGCGGTTGCGGTGTCCACAGAAAACAAGTGAGACAGTTACCTCGCCTTTCCCTTCCTATAAATAAATCAGTGAAGGTCTCGGTCTCTAGCGGCAGTGCGTCTGTTTATAAATCCTGGGAAAGCATTTACACTGAAATCGTTCAATCCGAAGTTAGCATTTGATGGCGGCTCGAGAGGTCCAGTCAGCGTGCGCGCTGATCAGACGCTTCAAATATGCCGCGGCGCTAATGCGATTCGCCGCTAGTACAACGCGCGAGATTGTCCGAGGTTCTGCGTGTTTGTTTCAACATGACAACCGCCGGTGATTCTTTGCAATGCGACACTGTCTTGAGAAGAAGCACAGGGGCGAGATAAAGGGGGCGTTAGAATCAAAAGCTTGACGTCCGGCGGAGCGGGCTCCGGGCGGCTGGCAGGGCACAGTGATATTCACTGGAGTAAATATTGTCATGTGGTGATGGCAATGTTGTAGACTACAATCGAACTGGAATTAACTCTTTATTAGGCTGACTTTCGCCTTCAAAATAACTAACAAATATGGCGGCGTAGATACCAGCAATCTGACTGGCTGTCGTCGGGCTACGAAGGCCCGTTGCATTCGGCAGTGCTCAAATTAAAATCGGCGCAGAAACTGGATAAACCAGCAAAGGGATACCGGAAAAGTCCGGAATATCACGGGAATTGTTATGCTTGTGCGCGATCATTCCAGACTAATCGCGATGCAACTCGCGCTACAAAGAAAGCGATAAAGGCTCGTTTCGCGACACCGAATATGAACAAACAAAGAGCACAAAATTTATTCGTGCGCTACAGTCATAAGGCTAATACTGCATGCAAGCAGCTGCTGAAAATTAACAAAGATTTGAATGGTTCGCGGCACTGCACCCCTTAAAAAGGCATCGCCTAGATGCTTCCAAAAACAAAGACATTTAAACAAAACATTAGAAATTAAAACATCAAGGGCCTTTAGCGCGCGTAATAAGGCTTCAGGCGCACACCACGTACGATTTCTATGCTCACCCGGCACCGCTGCGATGTCACTCTCCGTGATCGGGAATGACATCGTCATCGAGTCAAAGGAGTATGCATGGGCCGAAGTACCGCTGCAAGAGCTTTTCACTCAGTCCACGACGTTATGTCGGGGTCCAAATCCACATTTGGACTCCTGGCTTGTACTCTGCATCACGTCGTCGCAAGTTATATTGTAAGCAACCTAGTGCATTTCTGGTCTTTATTGCGCAGCCGGACGAGTTATCCCACTTATATCCCTGTTATACCGGCCCTTTAGTTGGCGTAAAAAAAAAACGTCAATTGGCCTTAACGGCCGTTAGGCGGAGTTACCCTGCAGCGCGAGCGCTGTTGGAAATCCAACGGCGATTGACGCCAACAGAGCTCGCCGGTCTCCGTTCTGCCGTCGTTTTCGTCCATTTCGTCGTGAAATAGGCAAGATGGCAGCCCCCCAGCAGCAACGTGTTTCCGCTGCAGGCGAGCGATCCGGCGCAAAAACGCTTTGCCTGGACAGTATCACTGACGCATTTACTTATCAACTTGTGGCAGGATCACCTCGTCGAACTGCGAGTGCAGAAACACAATATGCCCGTGTACGCAAGGATGACGGTGCTGTTCAACCAGCTCGAACCAGCTCGATGTGAACCGACCGAACATGGAAAGTGCCGTGTGAGCGCAGCCACCACCGTTCCGTTCCCACGGTCGTTATGGCGTTCAACTGACGCTCAACTGAACTGCCGTTGAAAACGCCCGTGCCACAGGGGTATTGCTCTGCACACTGCAAGGTAGGCCGAGATGTCGACGTTGCCTTCGTCTGTCACTTGCGGCAGATTTGCGCTGCAGCCTTGTCGTGGGCTCCCTGGCGTAAGTATACACACGCTTAAACAGAGTCGCTCACCTTGAATTTTGGGCGTCCCTGTTATACGCGAAGATCACGTAATGCAGGATGTTGTGTACGTTCTTGTGTTCAGTGTTGACGTAAGCACATAGCAATCATGCCCACAATCGTTTTGTTGAGGCGCTCCGTAAGTCCATTGGTCTGGGGACTGTACGCTGTTGCACGTCAGTGGCTTGTATTACTGTAGGTTAAGATGGCGTGCGTGAGCTGTGCCGTGAATGCTGATCCCATGTTCGTGATATGCACCTCAGGGCACATTTTCACAAAAAAATGCGTTCGACGAAGAACTTAATTTCCTCGGTACCATTAGGTAGAGCTTCTGCTTAGGCATAAGGGGTCATGTAACCGGTTGCAACGATGATCAATTTCTTGCCACGTGATGAAGTCGGCAAAGAGCCGAGGAGACTCATTCCAATTGTCGGGGGCGGTATGGGGCTTAGTAGCCCAGCTGCTCCGATCAGGGGCGTTTTGCGTCGCTTACATTTACGGCACGTTTTCACGTAACGTGTAACGTTGGCTCCTAATCACGGCCAATAATACTTCTCTTGTATTGTGCGCAATTTACGGGCAAACTCGAGATGCCTTGTTGTGAACTCTTGTGGAACGCTTGCAGAATTAGTTCTCTGGGGTTTTTAGGAATAACAAGATGAGTAGCCCTTTTAGGTGCGAATATATTTACAAGGATGTAATTGCGTAAGGCGAAGGACGCCAACTGATACCTGGGTATCGCCAGAGGAGAAGCGGGCTTCCCTTCTGGGACCTACTAGATTTTGCAACTCAAGATCCGAGCATTGGTGTACGAACGTGCCGGTCCTTACCAATCCTAAGAAGGCGTCGTCATCCTTCGCCTTTGGGAGAGCGTAGGCGGGAGCTCCGAATAAGCAGTCTACGTCAGAATACTTACGCCCAGACTTGTAGACCGCGGAAATGTCAAATTCTTAAAAAGGTAGGCTCCATCGAGCTAGGTGGCCGGAAGGGTCTTTGGAATTAGCCAGCCAGCATAGGGTGTGGTGACCGTTAACAACCTTGAATGGTCTGCCGTATCGGTACTGACGAAACTTCGATTTTGCCCAAATGATCGCGAGACATTCGTTCTCGTTCGTTGAGTGATTGGCTTTCGATAGCGAACAACGTGCCTACGCGATAACTCATTCCTGTTCATCAGTTCCCTGAACGAGAATTAGGTCTTGGCCAACGCTGCTTACGTCGGTATGAATTTCTGTCTCTCTATTTTCGTCGATGAGCCCGAGGATGGGAGGGGACTGTAAGCGGCGCTTAAGCTCATTGAAAGTTCCCTATTGCGGCGGTTCCAATTTGAAAGGCAGATCAGCTTTTGCAGGTTGCGTCAAAAGTCCAGGGATGCGCGAAACGTTCCTGACAAATCTCCCATATTAAGCGCATATCCCAAGGAATCTGCGCACGGCTTTCTTGTCGGCAGGCTGCAGACACTGGACGATCACAGGAGTTTTCTTCGGGCCTAGGCATACCTTCGATTCTTTGGGGCAGCGCTGGGTTGATGTCGAAAGTGGGCCGGTTGCTTTGGGTGCGTGCATCATCTTCGGTTTGGTCCGTGAGGGCGAATACATCAGAGATGGCTGCTAGTTCTTTGAGAAAAGCGATCGTAGTGCCCTTATTGAGATGCCCGTATTCGTCTGTGTAGGTTGTGACCAGCACCTGAGCTTTTAGATATGCCCTTTGTGATTCGCAGTCCACGATCCAAGGGCACATGGGTGTTTCCTTGTACGACACCGCCTGCGGTTTTAACGTGTCCGCAACCCACGGATACGACGACTCTTGATTGAGGTGATATATATAGCTCAATTCGTCGAAGATATTGAGAGGAACGGGACCCGTCGCCGTTGCCACAACAGGTATGGCGTTGTACGTTGGAACCTTGATCAGCTCTGAGCGAAGGTCGAACATCATCAATGTTCGTTCAGAAAATTCATGCCCAAATTCACGTCGCGAGAGCACTGCTGCAGGACCACAAAGATGATAGGATAAATGTGTCCATTGACTGTTACCCTAGCAGTGCATCGTCCTGACGGCGCAATAATGTTGTGCGCAGCGTGGCGGATGAGCGGACCATCCCAAGTGGTCTTCACATCTTCAACTGAGCGGTGAACGGTGAACGGTACACTCATGACTGGCTACGCGGTGGAGCATTCGCTGCTTTTATAGAAATTCTCACGTCGGCGGTTTCGACATTTTCACCGTTGTTTGGATTGGTGTCGGTGCTGGGGTCCGTGTTGTGAGCGACAAATCAC
>JAJIZL010015458.1:11583-44693 GCA_023969395.1 Amblyomma maculatum
AAGGGCTCCCCATTTTTTGTTTTTGACTTTAAAACTTCACGGAGCACAATAGTATGGCGTATGCTCATAGTGGAGTTGCCTCGCGTTTCCATTACAACAATTAGAAATTTTGCACATTTTTTTCATTTTTCTGCTGAAGAATAGAAGGGTAGTGATAACCTTCTTGAACTGAATGAGAACACAACTGGCGACGTCTGAAGGAGTACAATAATGAGAGAAAATTGTCTGGGACGACAAGTGCGCCTGGTGCAGGCTGTGCCAGAGAACCTAATGCACGTGTCCTGCTCTGCGCGCTGCGCAGAACACTTGCGACAAGCTTGTATATCAGGATTTTAACGCTCGTACGGTATGTGAAGAAGAAGCACCTTCAATATATTTTCCTGTTACTTTTCAATGCAATTGCTTTTAAGAAATATAAATGCCGGAAATAAAGACAGTTGTATTAAAAAATACGGATATAGCTCGTGCAACGCCAAGATTATTCCACTGCTGGAATGCATGTCTGCTGAAGCATGCTCTTTTCCATAAACAAGGGCGATCACGTTATCGGCGATAGGAGGCCGTATATTATAGTAAAAAAATAATAGTTTAGATTGTTAAAAGAGGTAACTAAGAGACGTTATTTGGTTTCTGAAGTTGTCAGACTGCGGCGTAAGGTTGCTGCGGTGTTAATACAGCACAAAGCTATGATAATCTGAAGTTTGATATCAGGTAAAATGCCAAGCTTAGCTCATCTGGGACAACAAAAAAATATAAAGAAGGTTTAAAAACAGCAATTTTTCCTTCCTCCTAAAGTTAAAGGAAACCGAATGAAAGTTTTCTTGCATATAATCGCCTATAAAGTTTTGATGCTGTTTTTCATATGACTAGGCCATCCGTTGTATGGATTCACCAGATTCCTTATAACACATCATGCATATTCTTCCAGAGTTTCTCGTCACTGAAAGCTGCATGACAACTTTAGGGGTCTCATTTCATTCGAAGCGGTCACATGCTCGCGTGAAAAAACAAACAAACAAACAAAACAGAGAGAATGCCTCTCGCTACATGCTTCTGCCCTTCGAATTGAGCTTTCAAGAGTTGGAGATCATTTCTGGTTTCCTAAAACACGACTTGCGTTCGTGCTCTATTCACGGCAACTCGTGACGGTGTCAGGAATGACAGTTGCAGGTTTTGATTGTGCTTCCGAAACGCTGGTTTCACGTTTTGAAAGAAGGGGCAGCTTCTATACTCTGTTTTGTGCGCAAGCTCTACGCCACGGCGTCCCTTTTCGTAGCTGAATGCAGCACACAGACTCCATAAATTCTCAAGCTTGTAATGCTATGGTTCGTGAAGCATAGCCTTATATTTTCGGCTTCACTGATGACATGTCCTTTATTTCAAGCGCCCTTTTTAGCCCCGAATAAGAAGCAATAGCATCCGAAAGAGAAGGGTCAAGGTCAGGCGGATCTACAGTATGCAAAGAAAGACCCCTCAGAGCAGTTAATAACCGCGTTTCTCATGGCACTAAAATAAAGAATTATTTTATCGAGAAAAAAATGAACGCATGCACAAGCGCAAATGATAAACGCAGCAGTAGGAGTCTAAAAGTCTAGGCATGTATCTCTAGACTTTGAATCCAGAGTAGCGACGATGACGTCCAGAGAGCAGACATTGGCTGCCTGTGAGAGCTTTCAGTTGGTAATAGTGACCAAGATTGATGTTAACAATTATTGTGAGAAATTCAAGTTTCACCTTTTGCCCTGAAAATGAAGACTGAGGACCGACTGTTAAATATCATTTTTGAAGACATGGGGGGGGGGGGGGGCTTTGTCAAAATGATTTTTAACTTTCACACGGCTCTAAACTTTTGAACTAATTGCATAGAGGAAACGATGAAAGCATGCCAAATGATAATCTACCGATTAAAGTCTAAAGGTGTAAATGCAACTGCAAAGGGCATATGAGTCCTCGGTTGCAAAGTTTAAAAGATTATGAAATGAAACAACGCCTTTGTTTATAGGTCGTCATCAAAAGACTAATTCAATTTCTGCCAACTGTTTTTCGAATAAGCTAGCAGAATGAGAATATTTCAGGTCTGATTAAGACACCCTAATATTGAAACTGCGTCGAGTTACTCATGACAACCATAAATACAGTGATTTCTTGTTCTATGGTTCTTTTGGCGCCCTACTGCAAACATCTTAATGGAGATTACTTCTTTTTCGTACCGGTATAATATAAATACTTCGCTTACAATCAAACAAAGAGACGGAAGTTAAAGCCTTTTTTTTTTCTTGTGAAATACGTTCCCTGCTTGAATCTCCAAAGACATGGTTAAAGGACGAAAAAAACCTTTAACTCTAATGTCATCTTGTTATCCTATTTTTAAAATCCACGCAGCGAATGTATATTTCTCGAAACATGTTCCAACTAACCCAATCCCAAGCACTTCTTAGGAACATTTTATCGGCTCTATAATTTAACAGATCACTTTCTAGACGCTTTTAGGGAACGACATTTTCCATGCTCAAAGCTAATAGTTCCGCATCATATACATAAAAAATTTGCGCACTACCTGAGAGCCTAAGAATTACGCAACGTCTCAAGTTTCCGACTACGTGAGGAGAGATATTTACCGGAACTAGAGATCTGCTCTGTGTATGGAGCCTCCACGTTCTAGTGCACCATCATCAAACTCCTCGTGTACGTCAAGGCAGAGCTGAATGAGATGCTGAATTCAATGCTTGTATCAGAGCTAACATTTTACTTATTTCATTTTATTTGCACTGTAAACAATTAGACCAATGCTTTAAATAAATGTTAGGAGGAGGTTTCCTCGGCGACATCGAGAACGGAGGGGGTAGCAGTGCGATGCTGCACGCTGTTAGATGGGTCGACAGGCTCTCAGAACGATAACAAACGGATTCTTCTTCTTGTCTCCTCTGTGCATATTGCACATACCCCCGTGCGGGATTGGCCAGACTTCAGTGAATGCGCAGGAATTGAATCTATGATCTCGACTTAGACTGTATGACATATAACTTATTAATAAGGAAATGTGGTTGCTAAATTAGGTTGGAAAAAATGTGAGGTATTAGGAATAGTAATAAATGAAGGCAGCATACTTAAAGCGGAAACTTTAGTAAGTATAATCCAGAGAATGTAGCGGTAACAAACAAATCTTCCACTCGCAATATTATAGCTATGGAGTAACTCACACACCGGTGTAGGAGAATCCCTTGGCCGGTGGAACAAAATGAGATTACAGAAAGTGTAAACGGCTATCCTAACCGAGCAATAAGAATTTCCAAATAATTCCTTCTCTGAGGAGCATGCCTGTGGCAGGAGAGGATGTATTACTCTACAGTTTCTACGTCATAGCATGATGCCCAAATGTTCAATGGCATGAATCTAGAGCGACATAAATATTGAGGCAAGAAAATATACAGCGCAGCGCATCTTGGAGACCTCATATTGCCTCGAGCTACAATACCGTACATTCCAATGAAAATTTAAATGCTGGAAATTAGCAGTCGCAAGGACTTTCTTCTTTTGTCTAATACCCGTCTTCGTCGTCATCTTCTAGAAAAGGTGCGTTTTGTAAAATACAGTTGACCTAACGGTAAAATTATCGTAAATTTATCGTAAAATCCGTTCTCTCACTGACCATGTCATCCTTCAGCAGGACCTGGAGTACGTAACTAACTGGTGCAGATCATGGCAAATGACACTTAACACGGAAAAATGCAAAATAATGACAGTCAGTCGGAAGCATTTCCTCTCAACCTACGATTATTCACTTATACTGTTATACCGCGTCATAACATGAGGATATTTCCGTCCACTAGAGTTGTAGTTGCGCCGGGGAAGGAGGTTATCGCGAGTCTCATAGAGGGGAGTTTGGCGACGAAGGGCGCTTGAAGGGATAATCGCTTAAAAGACAGTTATGCAGGGAGAATTTCTATGAACTGTTTCGTTGTTCGGCGGTTATGTCACTGATGCCAACAGAGGGCAACCGGGAGTTCAACGGTGAGCGAGAAAAACGCATCGGCGTCTTGTTGCTTGCGCCCAGATTGGTAAATAACACGGATACTCATCTTTTGAGACAAAGAGCCTACCGGCTCAAGCGGCCGATTGTGTCCTTGAGCAAAGAAAAGAGACAGCAAAGCGATTGGGTTTCTCTGTGGTAGGTAAGGACGTAATTTAGCGAGAGGGCTCAGACAATGGGCATGCTCTACTTTTCCTTAATGGAGTAGTTCTAGTCGGCTTTCGTGAGTGCGGCTGGCGTAAGCTACTAGGTGTTCGCCGAAGCCAAGTTAATGCTCTGCAGGAACAGCGCTGAGGCCGACACAACATGCGTCTGCGCGCACTCCGGTGGGTGCTTAAAGGGCCACTGTCCAGGGAAGGCCCTTTTAAGCAAAGGAGCCCAGTGTTTCGATCAGGTACCGGAGATAGTCTGTGCAAAATTCTACAGCGACACGCGCGCCGCAAAGCATCGAAAATACAATTCAAAGCTATCTCATGCTCTCCTCCGGGAAGCCAGATTCCCAGTTTCCTGTGCTGGCTCGACGGGTCACGATAATGACGTACGTACCGGGAACGACGTCCATTGGTCCGTCTCGCTGACTGACGGGAGAAGGATGGGTGTCTACCGCTCGCAGCGCGCTTTTCCCTCGCCACGGCCAGACTGAATCCAGCGGCGCGCGCTCCCTCGACCGTTTTTTTTTTTTTTTCGCGCTCGCGGAGAGCCACGCCCCACCTCCCGCCAAACGCGGAGGAGGAAGGGGAATTTGTATTGCGGAGGCTAGACGACCTCGGGCAGGAGAGTGAAAAACCTTTGCGAGGGAACGGAAGGAGAGAGGCAGGATAGAATCGGGTGATTGCGGTGGCTGTAATTGCGTTATTAGTTACTCTTTTCAAAAACATTTTGCGGCCTTGTGTTCCAGGGGCGAAGTCTCACAGTCACCGGGGAAGAAAATATTTTCGACCGGAGGGTGGACAGTGGGCCTTTAAGGGTCGGATTAGTCGATGAGCGGTGTTGTGATGAGGCGACGCAAGATGACATATATGCGTTGTCGCGTTTCGGGAACCACAGTGAAAAATTTGCATTGTTGTTGACAAACTGCGTCAGTAGGGCGACAGTGCAAGCAGTTTCTTACAAGATGGTGAAGATGTGAGCAGAGGCTCAAGAAATTTCGCGGTTGTTTCAGGCAGTAGGTTTAGGGAATTGCTCGTAGCGTTATATGTTTGGCGGTTCGCGGTCGAATACCCTCTTTGGACACTCTTTCCTGAAACGATCAGCTTTGGACCACTGAAACAACACTTCAAGTTGAGCTGCAGAGCGGCTTTCCTTACACATGTCAAGACCTGGTTCAGGAGAGAGAGGTGAGTCGCAAAGTCGGGCGAAATGAACAATATAGCGTCAAGGTAACTGACACATGCCTTTCACTTGAGGCCACGCTGATCATATTCATCGTACGCTCGAAGCTAGCAAGGGCATTCAGAGACCGAGCTGAATGACGGTAAATTTCAAATGCCATCAGGGTGACAAATTTTGTTTTAGAGCGTTTTTAGGCTGTCAAGGGCACCTGCCAGAACGTGAGCGTAAATCGCGCAAAGAAAAGAGCTCAGCCTGTTGTAAGCAGTCCAATGCATCACATATACGCGGAAGAGGATAGATGTCTTTCCTCGTTGGTTTATTTAGGCGAGGGTAACGGCAATTTTCGCAGAAGCAAATAAAACCGTCTTTATTCCTCAAAAGGACAAGTAAGGAGGCCCACGGGCTGTTACAGGGCTCAATCACGTCGTTAGGAAGCGTATTATGAATTTGGTCCTCAATAACGTAGCTCTCGGTGGCAGACACGCGATATTGGTGCTGACGTAGAGGTGCAGTGGAAACCGGGGCAGATGTAGTGTGCAACAGTTGATGTGCGGCACAAAGCGGGTGATGGTGAGGGAAGAATGAGGAACGGAACTTATGATTCACTGTGAGAAGTGCGTTCTGGCCGAGGTACACTGGCACCATTAGAGCTAGCGCAAGAACTAGCGATACGAGGGCGTAATACGGTTTTTTCATCACCACGGAAAGTGGATTCCGTGAGCTAGATGATGCCGAGGTATTCACGACGACGCAGGGAGAAGGCAAACGATATTGCGTTGGAAATCGATGGCGCCGTGACTCCATCTGGTATGGACATCAGTGTAAGGCAGAGGAAGTCACGATCGTGTGAAAAGTACATTGGCATCACTAAAATGTCATAAGCGATGAGCACAAGAACAAATGAACACTTACGAAGATCAGTATCTTTGGAAACGATGACTCTGGGACAAGTAATGTACGACGTCGTCGTGAGTCGCAAAAACAAACTGCGTTCAGTACGGGCACAGGCGATCACGCGTTACGCTGTGATAGGAAATCCCAACCCAAGATGACGTCATGAGGTGCGGAAGACAAAACCGCGAACTGTATTACATACAAAACTGCCTGCGTACAAAATGCTGCTAACGGCTTTACAGGCTGGGGCTTGCAGTGCGGAGCTAGAATCCTCAGAAAGATGTCGTCACTTATCTCAGCGAACGAGAAAGCTCTGAGGCCATGTCAGACCCTGCAAGCCGGTGTCGGTAAGTGCAAACACTGCAATTTTTAAAAAAAATCTTCAAGCAGACTTTCAAGAGGCAAATGAGAGACTGTTCGCTCGTTGCGCAGTTGTTGTCATAGGAACTTCGGCACTCAGTCTTCCTCTTTATCAAGTTTTGGACACTATCGCATAGGAGATGTAGAGCGGCGACGCGGGAAGTGTACGTCGTGGGGAGAAAAGGCAGAACAATTATGCGACATAGAGCTTGAAGATGGGTTGGCTGTGGCTGCGTACTGACTTCAGGCCGTCAGGAAGTGACATTCGGGTCGGCATAGGATAGTCGCGAGCGCGGCTTCGGCAATACCGGCAATATGGCCAGCAAAGCCGCAATATAGCACATGGGCAATTATTACGTATTTACCGGGGGACGCTGGTTTGCAGAAGAGATGGGACAACAGGCTGTAGCGCCTCATGGAATTGCGGCGCAAACCCTGGAGGTGTAGCGTAGGTTGAGGGGTAGCTAGGTGGGCTCGGTCGGGCAGCAGCAGCAGCTTAGGTGGGTGAGGCAGCGAGCGATGGCGGAGTATGTCGCTGGGGTGACGACAGGGCGTCTGAATAAGTCAAGGGCAGAGGGAGGGCCTCCACCACGCGCTCAGCGAGGACCTGTTGAAGGGGCACCAGATTTCGGGACAGCTCGGAACTGGTGGGCAGAAGAGAGAGATGGCATCGTCCCACTTGTTGTAGGTAGTGACTCTCTCGTAGTTGTCAAGCTAGTTGCACAGCTGGTGTCGTCTGTCCCACTGAAGAGAGCAGGAACTCGCTGGCTAAGGGAGCCGGAGCAGACGACCGACGGGGACATCGGGACGGCCTACGGTTGTTCGCCATCAGCCATGGGAGCTAGTTGTATGGTGCAGGGGCAAAGTTTCAGAGCGGGACGATGAATTCAAGTCGCACCTCAACCAAATATGTAGCAGAAGGTTTATGCGGGAACATATCTAGGTAGGCGTAAGGAGCGGTGCGATGCAGTCCGCGCGTGGTTAACCAGGCCGAGAGGCTCTCTCTGCGATCGATAGCAATGCAGCTTCTTTTTAAGAACACTCGTCCTCTTCGTCATCGTCTGGAGAGTGTGCGCCTTCTTCACAACTTAAAAAAAAAAAACGCGTGTTTTCTTTTTTGGTTAGAGAATTCGGACTAGAAAGAGTTCATCCTAATTAATATACCGCATTCATGTCGCCTTTTTAAATTAGTGCTGCAATTGGATTTCTTTCTTTCCTCACTAAAGAGTGTTGTCTGTAACAACTTTCGCTCACATAAAGACGTCGTCTTCTTCGCCTTGGTATTCCGAGCACTCTGCGGGCGGTCTGCTTTCGTACCACCAAACTGAAGCGCTGCTGCCGTCCGTATTGTTCCGATCGCTTGGTCTACATTTGGGAGCAGTTCGTAGCTTTAGCTACATTTACCCTGCCTTCGGAGTCCAGCTCGAATAATTAAGGCAGGATTCGTCATCCCTGTTCACGTCAGGGTTCCCCCTGAAGGTGCATAATGTTTAGGCGAAAACATGCGTTAAACTTCTACCTTTGTACCAGAGCTGCATCAGCAGGAAAGAACCAAATTCGACTAGCTCGAACAAGAAATTTTTGTCGGAAGCATACCTGCACATCTTTGCATTATATGAACGCGCTGCTCTTCGCCCATGGCTGTTCCAGTTAACGATAATGGGATTTCTCTATTGTAGCTCACTGGCAATGATTTTTTTCTCGTAATGCTCATAGTTTCCATAGAGGCTTCGTTTGCATTTGGGACTTCTAATATCCAATCTCGAAACGTGGGATCCTGTAGCCACTCTTTCCCCGGCTTCAGCTGATTCTTGACAGGTCCCAGCACATCGAACCGCATGTCTGGCAACAGCAGGCTCCATGAATGCAATGCAAATCCTGAACAAATCAAATAAAGTCATATTGGACGTTTATTTTAAATTATGAGGTTTCACGTCCCAATGCGACAGAGTCTATAAGAGACCTGCTTTTTGGCAGTGTTGATATGTTCTCCACCTCAATATCTCAGTGGCGTCATGAGTTTAAAACAATGCTGTTTTGTAAAAAAAAAAACACAATTTTAAAGAACTTACGCTGTTGTAAAAATTGTAGGACCACCAAAAAGCGCCAATAACAAAACAATCAGAACCTGAAAACCACTCAAAATCCCGCCTCCTGCAAGAAAACAATTTTAGTGCACGAAAAGCAAAAAAAAAAAAAAGTGAAATTTATCTGAAAAGCTTCTATATTGGCAACAGTGGCCCGACTCGTGCGACAGCTTTAAACAAATGTTACACCTTAGAGAACATTTAGATGAATTTCGGATTCTCTGTTAATCTGGCACGGCCATCAAGCGGTCAAAATGGAAATATACCTTGAAGCACTGCTTTTTAAAATTAGAAGAATATTACTTTTGACAAGCACGCCTCTTGAAACGTGCTTCTGTACACTCCAGACGAGACGTAAGCACTGACAGCAGGAAGGCAATCATTCTGGCAGCTGGCAGGTTTGGTGCCCAAAACACTAATTATTTATAAAGGACACATCAATTGCAAAAAGGCCGATTAGATATACAACATTTAGTACCGACAGTGTTGGACATTTGTAGACTTATTTAGATTTCAAGTTGTCTTACAAATACCTGCTCTTCTATAGGTGGGGCACATATTCCATGAAGCACGTTTCATAAGCAGCATTGTTCATACCGAGCACAACTTTTATTCTAGACCTTCTATCAGCGTTCTAGTAACCACTCCTACGCAGAAACTAAAGCGTACAGACCTACCTGCAGTCTTTGTACGCGCAAAAGAGCGCGCAGAGAACGAAACATGCATCTCGAACTTCATTCGAGAGCGTCTCTTTTGTGTCACATGGCGTTCACGCAGTTTTTGTCCTCTACAGATGTGAAACAGCTGCGGTCGTATATCAAAAGCTTGGCTGCGACGCTAGAATTCGTGACGTAGCATTCAGGATTGAATTTTTTAACAAAGATGGGTGCGTATGGTACTTCCAGGACCTTTTGCAGAAATAAGCGCAGAGGGCTAAGCAAAGGCTTCTCCTAGTCCTCCTCGTGGACCGAACGTATTGGCTTTTACTGAGCAGGCAGCGAATATTTTGTAAAGTAAGAACCCATTCGCGTTTGTGCTAAGCTATTGGCAGAAGAAGTTTTGATTTAGGAATAGGACTAATATGAAGGTTGATAACATGAAAAATGATAGATAAAAAGTAATAGAGAAAGCAGAGATGGTAAAGAAAGCGGTGCACTAGAAATATTAGTTTTATTTATCGCGCGCACCTTGGCATCTCAACACTTGTGTGAAAGCAGTGCTGCCATAGACATCCTAGAAAATAAAGATAACAGGAGTAAAATACAAACTTTGAGCAGAAACAAACACATGCTGTTTTGAGGCATGCAGTCTGACAGTCTGTGTTTGCATTCGACATCTTCACCATGCAACCGGCAAAAATATTTGCTTCACATCACTACGTAACGTAATATTCAACCTCTTGTAGCCTGTTGTTGATTCTCAGGCATTATATATTTGACTAGGGCATTCGTTACTTTGAAGGATACTTGTCATCGTCGTCATCATCAACGTCATCATCAACGTCATCGTCAACATCATAATCATCAGCCGGACTATACCCATTGCAGGGCGAATGCCTCTCCCTTCCTTCAATTAACCCGGTCCTGTGCTAGCTGCATTCACTTGACCCCTGCGAACTTCCTAACCTCATTCGCCCACCTTAGTGCCGCCCCCTGTTACGCTTTTCTTCTCTTGGAATGCAATTTGTTACTCTTAGCAACTTCATTCTAAATTAAAGGCACCAGAACAACACGCACACACACAAGAAAAGAAGAACGGGACAGAGCACCACTCGCAACTGATTTATTGTGCAGAAAAATGTACATATATATCATTGCCGGCGCATGCGCAAAGAACACATTCAGCATCATGCAGTATAAGATAACCTATGTTCAAGAAACGTTTTCTGAGCATTATATAGATTGATCGACGTGTCCCTGACGCGCAAATCGCCTCTCTTTCCGATATAAAACGCTTCAATTAGTTCTCTGGCCATCGTATATCACCCCTCCTTGCAAGAATCCGCAGATCAGAAAACCATGGTTACCAAGTGCCTGAAGAGCAGGATCTGATTGCTTCGGTAAATTAGGGTCCCCTTTATTTTGCTCTACGTTTCGTTCACGTTCCCCAATTCGCTCATTAACATCGCCCGGTTTGTCCGATGTAGGAGCAACTGCAAGAGAGGGGAACTTCATACACAACCCCTTCGGCACATTTTGTGAATTGTCGCCCATGCCTCGTACCACAGCCGCTTTCCTTTTCGTTTTTCTTCCTTTTCGCTATTCGAGGGCAAAGGCTTCCGAGCTTCAGGGGAGCCGAAAAGACGAGAGGCATCTTATGCCTACTCGCAACTTTCTTCAGGTTGTGGGTATTCGAAGCGCACAGGATCGGCCAATACGAGAGGTTGTCCAACACACCTACAGGGAGACACATTCTCCGGGAACTAAAAATATGTTTCGAAACAACTAAAACAAACGAGAGATCCGTACCCCGCGATATATTCAAGCACCTCGTAACGCACCCGATCCCAAAAAATATGCACCCGGAGTGCCACAAGGAGAGAAGACAGGCCAGAGACAAATCTCTTCACAAGCATTATGGGAACTGCGAGGAGGCAGTCTACGTAGATGCGGCCGAACACGAAGAGCGGGACGCCTTCGCGGTCGCCATCGTAGACCAAACATTTAAACACCTCTCCGCCGCTACCGTCCTCGGCAGACGCGCGGAAGAAGCGGAGGAATCCGCGATAGCAATTGCAATCACCAATACTGCCTGTGGAATTATTTTCAGCGACTCAAAAACGGCCGTGCGTAACTTTGGAAAAGGCAAAATTCACGAAACGGCATATAGAATCCTAAAAAAATCACATTTCTCTCCCCGCCAGATTAAAATTATCTGGGTCCCTGCGCACTCGTCCCACCCGGGGAACGAAGCGGCCCACAATATAGCCCGAGGATTCGTCAACCGAGCAGTGGACCAATCGTGCCTGCGAGGGGGGAAGGAACGCATGAACCAAGAAATCACCATGTATTACAGGAATAGCAGACTAGAATATCCAGCTCCGGATAAATCCCTCAGTAAAATTCAGCAAGTGACGTGGAGGCAGCTGTAATCGAATACCTTCCCTAACCCTTTCAAACTATCACTGGTCAACCCAGGTCTGTACACCCCCGAATGCACGCTTTGCGATGCCAAAAAGGCCGACCTAGCTCATATCTTACCCATGTGCCCTGAGCTCCAACCCAAAGCCGAATGGCTATTATCTAACCCACTACAATGGGAGGCTGCGGTGACCAGCTCCGAACCTGTGGTACAACTGCGGACGGTGAGCTGGGCTTTGGAAGTCGCCGAAAGACACGGTCTGACGGCCACATCACGAAGCCAACGGCAAGAAGCCCATTGATCATTTGACATCTTTCTTTTTTTCTCTCTCTCTCTCTCTCTTTACGGAAATAAAGTTTTCACCACCACCACCACCACCATCCCCTCTTCTCGAGAGACCTCCTCCTTTGCTCCCACTGCCTTCTTCTTCATCTTCTGTAGGAGGCTCTTGGCGACCTGTGCCCCGACCGAACCAGGGGAAACGGCTGAAGCCAGCCTAGCAAATTGTTGGTTTTCAAAACTCGGACGCTTCTTGTGAACACATGATTTCCTTCTTTCTTGAGGGTGTGCGTGCTATTTTGTCGTCTTTAATTTAGAATGAATAGACACGAACTAGCCCAACAAGAAGTTCTCTTACCGTTAGCGACCATTAATTATCCTATTTTCGCACCACATGCCTGCCTCATGCCCATTTCTTCATCTTTATTTTCACTTTAATATCATTAACTCGCGTTATTTCTCTGACCCACTCTGCACGCTTCCTATCTCTTAACGTTACACCTACGATTTTTCGCTCCAAAGCTCTATGTGTTGTCTTCAACTTAGGTAGTACCCTCCATGTTTCAGCTCCTTGGTGAGTGCAGGTAAGATATGTTATATACTTTTCTCTTGAATGATACTGGTAAGCTGCTAGTCATAATCTGTGAATACTTGACAATTGTGCTCCTTCCTAATCTTATTCTACTAGTCATTTCCCTTAACCGTCCAGATCTACGGTTACTACCGGTCCTAAGTAGATATATTCGCCTACAACTTCCAATGCTTCGCTACGTATTGTAAACTGCTGTTCTTCGCCTAGGCAGTTAAGCTTTACTTTAGTCTTCTGCATACTGATTTCCAGGACTGCCGTTCTGCTTTTTTTGTCTAGGTCATCAGTCATTATTTGCAGTTGAAACCCTGAGTTATTTAGCAGGGCAATGTCATCAGCAAATCGCAGAATACTGAGGTAGTGTCCGTTAACTCTTATCCTTAACTGCTCGCATTCCAAGTCTGTAAATACTTCCTCTAGGCAAGATGTGAATAGTACTGGGGAGATCATGTAGCCTTTCCAAAACTCCTTTGTTTACGGGAATTTTCTTACTTTCTTCATGCAGAACTATGGCTGCTGTACAGCCACTTAGGTATCTTACAGTACTTTAACATACGGCTCGTCGACATTGATTTTACAATGCTTGCATGGCAGCCGTACTTCCTATCGTAATCAATGAATGCTATGTATAAGCGCTTGTTATGCTCCGAGCATTTTTCTAGCACCTAATTTATGGTATGGATATGATCGGTAGAGTACCCTTTCCGAAAACCTGCTTGATACTTTTCTGAAAACCTGCTTGATAATTTTCTTGTCTGAAATCTAAGGTTTTACAGGTTCCTAGAGTGATTACCTTAGTAAACACTTTGTTTGTAGCAGATAGTGAGGTAAGTGGTCTTTAATTTTTCAAGTCCTTAGTGTCCCATTTCTTATGCATAAAGACAATGTTAGCGTTCTTTCATGATTCCGGTACCGTCCATGACACCAGACATTGCGTGTACAGGGTGGCCAGTTTTTCTAGCACGATATCTTCCGCATCGTTCAACAAACCTGTAGTTATGTAATCATCCCCAGCTGCTTTCCCCTTTTCCATAGTTTCTAAAGCTTTCTTAACCTCGTTTTTCGCCACTGGCGGAACGTCTTACTGCTCCTGACTACTGCGAATCTCATTGTCCTAATTACTTCGGCTACTACTTCGGTCAGAGTAGAACTCTTCGGCCACATTGACTATGTTGTCCATATTCGTGATGACATTGCCCGTCTTATCTCTTAGCGCATAAATCTGATTTTTGCCTATGCCTAATTTCATCTTCACCCCTATAAGGCTGCTGCCGTTCTTGCTCAATTTTCTCAATGTTTTACTTCCTTGTGTCGGTCCCTTTAGATCTATTGATTAACTTTGATAGGTATAAAAGTTCCATCCTGCCTGTTGGGCGGGAGGTTTTCATATTTTGGCTTTTCTTAATCAGATGTTTCCTCTGCTAAGACAGTTTGCCGGTGTCCTCCCTAACTATTCTAGCGCCTACTTCTACCACGCACGCAGGATATCTTCGAAGCTATAGTTCATCGCTTTTACAATAATATCGTCATCCTCAGTTAAAACGAAATTATGGAATGAGAAAGAAACGAATGATATCATAGTTTGCTGTGTTGTTTAGCACAGTTTCTGAATAGTGCGCTTCGGCTTTATACCATGACCAGAATTCTAGCATATAATTCGCAATATGTTTACTGATATAGGTTTCCAGTATCATTTGTTTACGCAGTGTCTACATCCTTGATCAGCGTTATAATTTCAATTTTGATCAAAATACACATTTGGTTAACGTCATATCATACTTATTTTTCCCAGAACCTCCAAAAAGGATGTTACGGGCGGTATTAATACAGCGGTGCCTTACAATAGCTCAGGCTCGATGACCGCTTCTTTCTCTATTCTGAGTGTCGTCGCGTCTACCAGGAAATTTTGTCTTCCACTGGATCACAGCCTGCATTATTACCGAGTGCAAGCGTCCTGGCCTTGCAAAGAAAACTAGCTTTTGCTGTTATGAGAATAACGTTTATCTCAACGCTTCAAAAACAACCCTGAGGACACATTTCTAATGAAATACGGCATGTCGACCAGTCTTTCTAGCAATTTTGAAAGAATTTACCATTTCACTTTGTCCTTTTCGTCTTTAAAAGCATAGGTCAGTGCTATTCTACCTTGACTCGAATCTCTAACCTTCAACAAGCTGGTCGCAAAGCCTCACCAGCATCTGATCTGTTCTTGCCTCCTTTTGCAGTAAGCTACTTTAAAAATATTCCTCATTTTCTACCACGTGATCCATGATCAATATGCCTGCAGAAAACGTGTGGTGAATCCCTATATTTCTTCACATATAAGTTTAATATGGTTAACGGAATGTATTTTACTACTCGCACCATGAGTTCGACCGTAATGTCGTCATACGAGCTCTTTTATTGCATCATCTTACTAGTGGTGATTTCTCAATGGGGGCAAAAAGGAGGAACATGCACAGTTATTTCAAAAGCACAGCTGACTGCACGTTTACAATGGCGGCGTCTGCCTTTCCGGAAACTATGTGCCAGCAAGTTCGCAATAAAATTCAGTGACAAGGTAAAAGGAACTGAAGAAGAAACAGATTGCACGAAATGTGCTTGAAAACGAGCATAAAAAGTTCGATGCGTCACGTTCTTTGACAAAGGCTATAACGAGATACCAAGAGCAAGCTGCGCTGACGTCTAGATGCTACCGAAAAAGTGCCAAGCGTGTATACGTTTTACCGATCAACAAAGAGCACTTGCACCTTAATAAGATGGATAGGTTTTGCCATCGGTTGAAACAACTGCTAATCTAATGAACGGCTTCCTGAAATAATCGGCGCGAGCAGGTGGTTCTGAGGCGGCGGCTGCTTTATCATGCTTCCTATACTCATGCTTCGCTCCATTGTGGCTTCTATAGCTTTAACTTTCTTCCGGGATAGCTGTTAGAAAAGTTGACAGGGTCAGATCGAACCTAGATCTAGCTACGAGACCGATCAGCTTCTATATTCGCGGCGAGAATGAAGTTGTGTTCGTTACGATCCCGAGCGTCGCGAGAGCGTCGGGTGTCCCCGCATTTCCCTTAGGGTTGCTGTGCCATTCGGGTGTGTTGGCTTTTTTCATTGCTCAAGTTGTTTCCTCGGCTTTCAGCTGTCAAAATCCTGGCTTAGGTACACCCTCTGGCAAAAGTTTAGAGCCCAGGAGGTCTACTTCTGAGCCATACTATGTTACTCGTAATGCGTTCCCAGGTTTTCAAAGTTTCTAAAGGCAAGAATATTTTTCGTCCTGCCCTCTCCAATAGCTAGGTCTTCCACGATTGTTAAAGTCATAATATGCAGCTTAAAAGAAAAATCCTCTGAGCTTTAAACTTTTGACAGAGGCTGTATCTCATATCGAAAACTTACGCTTCCGATTGGCAGTCATTCACCTAGAGGATGAAGAAATAATGTAAAAAGCTAGAAGCAACACTGCGAGGAGCGCACTCTCGTTAGTGACAGCATCATTCGAGGCCTCACGCAACGTTAATAGCCATAAGCAGTTGAGATAAGAGAGGAAGCCTCTGCGCCTGTGTTTGTTTTGTGAAAGCCTTATATGACTGAGGAGAAAGAACACCTGTTGGTGCAATATCCGCAGAATGCGTCGCCTGAAGTCGTGGTCTCAACTTGCCAAGTGACGTCGGGCGCAGGTGCATGTCGTCTCATCAGCCATACACCATCGTTATCTGCTCAAAAATAGCATAATACTCAGTTATATGACGTTATAGCAAGTTTAATCATGACTAGTAAGTAGTGTGATGCTAGATTATCTTGAGGCACTGAAATAAAATGTAAGTTATTTATTGTAGCGGTCATGTGTAGTTATGGAACTTGGCACTAATAATGTGACATGGTGACTAAGCCACGATAACAACTTCCAGCTTTAAACCTCAACAAGTGAATTTTATACATGATGAAAGTAAATTCTTTACTTTAGAGTTTTTTTTTTAAATCAAAGTTGATGTGTGTTGTGTTTGGCGCATGATAGCCGCAGCTGCTTAAACTAGCAAACCAACGCTGATATGGCACGTAATGCTTCTGCTGCACTCCAACCAGCACCTGCCAACAGAACCAAAAGAGTTAGAAGCACTCAACGTGCCTAACCTACTTTTGGTATCTCTTCAACAGCAGGCTTAATAGCTCTATCCTGCTGTCTAAGTGTCTCGAAGACAAGTAAAGCATATAGCATATATATGCGAGTTTCTGCTTCATCCTATCTTTTATTTTTTCAAGAGAAGATTTCGTTTATCGTGTAGAGCCTGGTGTGTATATACTTACCTTTTAAGAAACATAAAAGACGGCGTGCTGTAGATCCGTTCAATCTTTAATGCCTGACAGGCAGAACTGTCCTGCGACTGCATTAATTGTGTTAAGTGTCTTCCTCCCGTTGTCATTGGAGTGACAGTTCTTGTACGTCGGAGTGTGAATTTGTGGCTGTTTTTTTTCATAGTGTTCTTGCTCATCCTGCCCTTTCTTGAGCACTTTTTCTTCTTCATAAAATGAAAGATTACCAGCGCTAACAAACAGACACTCACAAATAGGCACGCAGGATAGGCTCTGACTCGAACTTCTTTTTCGGAGCAACACCGCATACAAACTTCTTCTAAAACAAACAAATGCTCCCACATGATCGGCAACATATGCATAGCAGTTTAGCCCTTCCCTATATTTCCAAAATTCAAAAGACTTTCACTACTAAATAGTGATATAGATGAGTCGCTGATACATTCCCAACCTAGCCTTTTTATATAATAGGCTTCTAGCAACTCACGGGTAAGAGTGTTCCTGCTCCTGCCTAAAATCTGAATTTCTGTGAACTTCAGTTCACAATTTGCCTTGAGATCGCACGATTGGCAAGGGACAGGCAGATGTAAATTCAGACTGTTTTTCAGAGAACGCTTATTCTCTGCAGCCCTATCGTTCACCCATCGGCCGATGTATACCTTACCACAGGATAAGGGGATTTGATAAAAAAAAACTCCTATGGCGCATTTGACGCAGGGCTTGACGTGCTTTTTAGTGCAGCCTTGTTTTCTATTGACCTCGCCCGTGACTCATCCGCACATGCCAGCCAATTTTTCTTGAGGTGGAGAAGACCATCCTTACTCCGTGTTTGCTAGCGACCTTCTTCAAATTATGAGCCGCTTTAGGCGTACAAGGGCAACAACAGGTCTGGATCCTACCTCCCCGTTATGGTGCCTTTATGGAAACGTTTGTGTCCCTTCATACTTTCCTTGAAGGACTCCGTCACGGCCATCGCTAGGTGTTCAGGATAGCCCGCAAATAAAAGCCTCTGCAGCTGGTTACTGAAGCTGTCCATCATGTACAAGCAGGATCTCTGCTGTCACATAAGGGGGAAAGCAAAATAGCGCACTTCAAAACACAGAAGAGAACGACAACACAGACCTGTGTTGTCGTTCCCTTCCTGTGTCTGTGTTTTGAAGTGCGCTATTTTGCTTTCCAAGATGATTTACCAACTAGCCCGTTCTTCCATCCTTACATGAGGGGGACCCTGATGTGGTCCCTGAGTCCGAGTGGCATATGATGACGGATGATGGGGGGGGGGGGGGAACGGCCAGCTGCCACCAGATGCCTGATCCGCGTCGATTTCAAAGCTGAACATTCCCACTGCAGGTGGTGGATATCGCCTTCTGTATCTCGGGACTTGCAAATGGGGTAACCAAGGTGGGATACAAATCTCAAAATTCAGGCCACTTTCGAGTCACTGTATGTGTTAGGGCCACCCCAAAATGAATCCTTCGAAGCCCCATCTCCTCTGCACATGTTATACCGCGGGAGAGGCTTACCATAGACGAGATATGAGAGCACGTTTACGGCATGGGAAGTGCTCCATTTCTGCTAAAAGGAGGGTAGCATTATTCAATTTCAGGAGGTTTAGAGGGGACAAAGGTTGAGGTGGAAATGCGGCTAGCAGAATCCGCATGGCTTCTGCTGCGATATGCGCGCCGCAAGACTGTGTATGACTTGGCAGATTTGTGTGCTGCTACTGACGCGTCTGAACAGCTTTGTCACCCGGAGGCCATCAGTGTGTATCACAATACTGGCCGTGGGAACCGTGGGAATGGCGGTCTCGGAGCGAAGCGCCTCTTGCACAGGGCGGACTTGCAATGGCAGTAAACTGCAGTAGTCACTTCGCAGGCCTGGATGCTTGCATCGACCTAAATTACAATGAAACCTTGTGGCCGTGGCAAGCGAGCTTCTTGTTCTATATTTTGGTGGCGAAGTGACGACGCCCATTCCTGTGTTCTTGGTCATCGTAAATCCGTTGGTTTGTTACCACTAAGCTGTACAAAACAAAACAACGGATTTACGATGGCCAAGAACACAAATATCGGCGTCCTCACTTCTAATACTTTTTCCTAATAAGGTTAAGTTAGAGACAAGCACACCTGTTAGGCAGTTAATTCATCGGGTGTCAAGTTATCGCTAGGCGTCCGTTCTGACCAAAACAGAGCGGGCGACCCTCCGCTGATCACTCCCATCGGCGTCGCGGGGCCGAAAACCTCGCACTACGGCGATACGTGACCGTCAGTCGTGCTCGTGTCGTGGACGGTGTAATACAACACATCAGTGCAGCGATAAGCTAAGCCATTGATCTAAGCACGCAGCTCACTGACTTTGACAGTGCCTTATGCTGGTGTGAAGAAAACACCCCTTACTCTATATCGCTTTTGTGCAATAACAACATCTCCATGAAGCACTTCTGCATGAGGGACAACCACTGTGCAATCGTCCACAAAAGAAAAAGAGACGTGTTCTCTGATATTGTAGCCTGCATTGCAGATGATGCTCCACCCCATATCCTTTTGTGACGTCACACGAGCATTTCAATACGGCGGTCGCTCTCGGTGGGAGGGGTTTCCTAATTCTGATTTCTATCGCGTTTTATTTTCTAATATGTGCCGCGTGATAGACACTAGAAGGTTGCGAGTAGGACCACAGCAGTGTAAAACGGCAATACGTCGAACGTCCCTGTCATCGCCCCTTTAAGACTTTCGCCTAAAACAATTTAGAGTGTCGCATACATTCCGACTATCTTGTTCAGAGATGCAAAATATAGAGCGAGGTATATGATACAATCTAGAATCCACGAGTTTTGGTCGCTACAGTAGATATATTATTTATCTCCCTACACATATGTCAGCCTGTTGACATCGTATAGAAGGTCGCAAAGTTGCATAGGGGCCAACATGTCAGACGGTGCTTCGCTCACCTGTTTTCAAGCGTCTTGTCTCTGGACGTGATTTTAGTGTAGATCCGCCTTTTGCTTTTACAAAGTTTAGACCTTGTGGCCAATTTACTCATACTCTTCACGAAGAAAAATCTCTCGAAAGGATGATTTCAATGCTAAGCAAGCAAAATGTTTGCAAGCATCCTTCATTTTGAGATATAGCTAATGATTTTACGTTCACGATGTCGCTGACAGCAATTACAAAATCACATTTTGAAAGTTGTTTCGGTGGTAAGGTGAAGGTTTAAAAGGAAATTTGATTTAGTAACTGCTCCCCACCTGACGATTTCCTCGCAAAATTTTCGGCAGGAGTGTAAACGGCTTAATTTCACACAGACACGCGGAGAAGAAATTCAAAGCTTTGCTCCTTCAGTGCTCTCTTACCTGCGAAACATTCTTTTATTAATATTTACGAACACAGATCATCCAGAGTTTCCTGCTTTTTTAAGAAGCATTTTTATGTTTGTTATATACTGTGCGAAAGTAGCTGTTTAGGCAGCAATATTTTTCGCGTTCATGCTGACTGTATATCAGAAATATGCTATCGGTGCTAGACATTTTTAAGAGGTTGTCAAACGAGGTGTTCAGACAGCTCATAAAATAGGGCTTCCTGTGCGCAACGCTTTCAGGTTAAAGAAACAGGGTCTTCGTGCGCAGTGACACGGAAGCCTATGGCTCATCAAAAACGCTCGACGTCTCTTTGACTGAGGTACCCACAAGGTGCATTGCGAGCGCAGCGGCTTCTGTGTGATTTCTCAATGAAGGGACTAGAGTTTTCGTCGCAGAAGAGTAGGCCAGCAAAGAGAAACATCGAAGTGTAGGATGCTAAACGTGAGTGTTTACGTTAAAATACACTGGCTGCTTAGCGCTACTTTCTTAAAGTACATGGGAAAGAGATAGATGACGATAAACAGCTTTGACTACAGTGACAGTGTAGTAAATCAGAAGCCCTAAATATTCTGTGGTAAACGTAAGAAAACATTTAATTAGCGCGGCGCAGAATCTCAAGTGAGTTGCAAATGCGCGATGGAGAAGATTTTGTGAATCTTTCTTATACGAGAAACGCTTATTCAAATTTGCGTTGCTTAAACGTCAAGTTTTCAGAAATAGCAGAGAATATTTTCATAGACCATTGAATCATCATTTGGGAGTATAAAACTTGGAGCCGAAGTTTTCTCCTATGTGACCTGTGGTGATAATACAGCTTTAAAGAAAATGCAAAACAGGAGGCTTGCTAGCGCGCCGTAAAAGAGCTTGTCTGTTATCAGCGCTTCAAATAGCTCCTTCTATTGCCGATGGTCATTTTATTTAGCTTGTTCGCTAGAAGTGACAAATAGCGTGATCTAGTATGGACCCTGTAGCAACTGCAAGCATTGATCACGCCTCAGATTTGTCTTTTTTGCGTACTAAACTGACCCTTCTAGAGTTGCTTACGAGTCTGCAGAGATATAAAAACTGTTATTTACCTCAAATGGTCACTTCCTCGTTACGACGAAAGCGCTTTAAAAAAAGAACGTTTGGAAGGGATTATGTACGACACGGTCACTGGGAAGTGCTGCAAGCCTTTCATCTGTTGAGGAGGCGCATAAAAATCCTGACATAGGTTAGATATATAAGAAGTCAGATAGATATGTTTGATTTTTTATGGAGTTTGTATATATATATATATATATATATATATAACCAAGACAATACTAATGCTTCTTTGTTGGTAGTGACACCGCATGATACCCAGCATGCACGTCACCATTTCTCAAGGTCTATCACTCACTATGCCGTAAAAAGTACACAAGCTGTATTTAATACGTTTTGCTCGTATTGCACTTCAGTAAGAGAAGATTCGGTTTTAATTGGCAACTGCGATTCTAGCATTGCTGCTATTGTGGTCATTGGACTGGGCCTTCTTTTGCAGCTTAAAGAGACCATCAGCACTTTGGTTTCAAGAAAGGCGAAACCTGTGGTTATTCTAATTCTCGTACTTGGTGTTACGCTGAGCTGCAGCTCACCAACACTGACCCCTGCACAAGATTCATTTCTGCGGCGGTGGCACAAAGGCGACTTGCGCAATCCAAAGTTCAAAGAGCTGGCAACCTACGCCGAAAAGAATGCTAGGGACGGGAGGGAGAGGAGCTGCATTGTTGACCACGTCGTCAGCGCTCGTACAATGGTAGGCCTGAACAAGTTGCCTAATTCGCTTTTTAGTCTTTTTATACCAGCATGTGATAAAGATAAAAACTCTTCAATGTTACACACCCGGACATGTTTATAGGCTATATTTTTGAGCGACCTTTCTCTGTTAAAGCTGGTCGCCGAAACGATAATTGTGCTGTGTGCTTCTATCTAAATAGCTTTGTGTGGCAGGAAAACTGTGGTTTCAGAACTGCTAAAGTAAGTTGCAATTTGTTTGCGCAAACAATTGCTTGTGCTACTAAGAGGCAAACGTATATCATACGGACTGCGCGTACGATTGAATTGAAAATGCGAGATTTTTAAGTTGCACATCATTCTATTAATCATGCAGGTGCTCAATGGAATAATGTACAAGATTTCGTATATCGCCGCTCAGACCAAGTGCCGTGTACACAATGGGGAGAACGTAGGTAAATGCAAGCTTGACAGGCGTCAGGTAAGATTGTCAATTTATTCGACTATTTTACTACGAAGCGAGTATAATCCGAAATTTCAGCTCATCATTTCACGCTAACTTGAAAAAGCATTTTAGCCTTCTCAAAACAAAAAAATATGTGGCTAAAGTAAAAAACATAACTAACGATAAAAACATCCAACCTGCATGCCATGAATAAAACGCATGTATACACATGCGTCCCTTCGTTTCAATCGTGTTGCTCATGACAGTCCTCAGGCAACAGTACTTACTTCTTCATCCTGTTTTTCTTCTTGAAGTAGCCTAGTCGCCTATAGAGAATTCCTTGACATACAACTCCCGCTTTGATTTTGTAGCACAGACGTAGGCTGCTCTGGCGGATCTGACTGAGTAAGCATATCGGGGAAAGAGCTGCCTTTCATTTGGAAACCTGTCGCTTCTTGCGATGCATTCCTTACGTCGATTTGTGTATGTGATGATAGGACGGGCAAGCTTTACACCTCTGAAAGCAGCCTAATATGCTTGAAATGTATTTGGATGAATTATCCTGTCCTGGTTATCGATTACCAGCAAATTATTTTGGCATTGCTGTCAGAATTTATCTTTCGATTTTTACTCCCACGTTCCCTCTTCCCTTACGGCGCTTGTTGGGTGTCCACGGAACATGTGTGACAGATACTGCGCGTTTCTGTTCCTGTGAACCAAATAATATTATTAATAGATGCCAACGTAGTATCAAAAAGCGCGAACGCGCGGGGGGAGCTTCATATTATTTTAGACCATCCGGTGCGATGATAAGCAACGGCAACGCGGAGCGTTGCCGCTGCTCAAAGCCGCTTTTCATTTCACATTGACTAAAGTAGCCAGCGTAAGCTACCTTACTGGCATTAATTCCCGTTACACTGCACCCATCAGCTAATACGACGGGTTGTAATATCCAGATGTAGGTGGTATTTTAATATCCTGAACTTTTGATATAGCCCCGTCTACATCACTGTTTTCAAAATGTTGCGATACTTATTGAGCCTCGCAGCGATGAAAGAAAAAAAAAGATGCCTCCGTGCTCCCAAGTGCAACTGGATAAACTTAGATGAAACACATTCTGAAGAATAAAAAGATACCGAAGAAATAAAAGATATTAAGCATTGCACCAAGTTTGCTGAAATCAATATTTGATGTCCATGCACACGATTGAAGGGCGCAATTTCATTTTAAGGTGTAAAGGTTTCTTCTTACAAAGCCTGACATGTACGACTAAATCCTCATACCAATCAATAAATATTGCTTTGTTTCTTCTTCTCAGGGAAAAAGGAGGCCATGCAAGCTCTTAATTTACGAACAACCAGATGAAGGACGCCTAGAATTCCTCAATTACAGATGCGGAAACTGGTTGCAAACACCCTTGAAACATTCGCGCCGTAGATTTCACATAATAAAGAAAAAATAAGACTACTGTTCTGTTATTGTCTGGACGTATCCTTAGCTCCTCCTCTTCTTCTCTCCCGCTCACAAAGATCCGAAATTCCGACTCGTTTATTCTCCTCCTGCAAAGTATAAAACAAGCCGTTTTCGTGAGAGTTTTAGTGGATTATTGAGATTATTTCAGAGCCGCATTAAAATGACTCCAATGTAAAAACTAAAAAAAAAAAGAAATTTCCGTTATACTGGCGGTAAATATAAGCTGCTTGCTGCCGATCACTTCTCCAGTGTTTGGCAGGTGCATAACCCAGGATTACCAGAGAAGCCATATACACGGCACTCAGTGCATGACTACTTGTTTCACTTGCCAATAAAAACACTTGCTTATAATTTCAAATTGCTATTTTTGATCCAGCCGCGTATGCGGGATGCTCCGAGTTCAGCGTTCGCCTGATTGTAACCCAAGTTCGCACAACGGCAGTCAGTGAATACAGATAGCGTGCAAAGTTCGAGAGCAGCAGCTAATAAAATGCCAAGATTAAGCCACCCGAGTGCACCTTGCGCAGGCTGCTCCCGTGTTTAAAACATATAGCAGACTGAGCACCACAAGCGCCCGCGTCGCTTATTGTTGCCGGTTTAGAGTAAAAAGTAACAATTTCATGACTTAATAACTAAATACCTCCAAACTGCAAACCGCTTCGAAAGCTCGGTTCTGGCGGGTCGGGGGCGCGTCAACTATTTCGGTCGACATCTGTCTATTCACAGTCGAAGGCAAACGGTGCACACGAAGTGCATTATTTCGCAAATGTTTTCATTTCTTTCGTATAAGCTAAAGGATAACGTAAAATATTGCGAATACATTACTGACGTAAGTAAATCTGTTTTAGTTTTCATTATATGCAAGCTTTCAAGAAAAGCCAAGCATGAGGCTAATGCCGGAAATATGTCACTTTCGCTGCTAGTGGCTCCGGTGAGCCCCAGCTTGTACGGGGCTAAATGGAACGTTCTGAAAACATGAGGAAACTTGTACGGTCAGATGCTGCCGGTGGCCATGCTGTACATTCCTATTTGCTGCCTTCACTCGAGAGGACTTTGGGCGTCTGCTATATGGTGAAATTTTTGGTTTCATTTTCTTTTTTGTCATTGCGACAAACAAACCAATTATCACATTCTGCTCAGCGAGGAAAATATATTCTAGAACCAATAGTACAAAACAACGGATGATGTTCACTCGACACTCACCCGATCCAAAACAAAATTTTGTTCTGTGGTTGTTTTGCTTAAACCTAGTGTGAAGCGATTGCTGAAGCATAGTTACTTCCGCCGCTCTTTTAGCTTCAGCCCATTCTCTTCTCTCCGAAAACTTTCAGCTCGCAACGCATTGTCCTCTGGATTGTCCGATACAGTCAACCGATGATTTTAACGAGCACGGCTGCTCTCTTCCGAGTCTATGGCGCGGCTCCAGCAGATGCGTACGGCGCGTCACTATATATACTAGAAATTGACGTCAGTGATCATGGGCATAGCAAAGCAGCTGCTAATGCGTTAAGGTACTTCCCACATCAGTTAACATTTGACATTTGACCTTTATCTTGAGCTTTGGTAGGAACATCGCTACTCAAAGTGGTTGTGGCTTAGGTTCCAACTTGAACTCAAACCTGTTTGAAGGTCATCGAAATCATTCAGGGGCCTTGGCTTTACCTCGCGTATAGAAGCTAGCGCTTCAAAACCCCTTCCAGAATAAATCACACGCTCATTATTAGTCGTTTAAGAATACGTTTACGTTCATTACATACTTGGCGAAATTTTTTTACAATAGAGCTGATTTCATCGCCTAAGTGGTGACACCGAACTATCACTGCCATTTCCTTGACAACAAAAAGTTAGTTCCACCCATCTGTGTGTCAGATAAGATACATTAACCACGCTGCAACTGCAATGATTCGCCATGCTCAGATCTATCGCCTTTGATAAGACTATCATGCAAACTGACAGGTGTAATATATTTCTATTGGAGTACTCTGTATGCTCTATGCCCCGCTTCGTCTTTGTAATCCAGTCCGCATCACCCCTCAGAAGCTCGAGGAGTAACGAACTGTCCGCTTTCGCTGTGTGCTACACAAGTAAAGCGCAGTACCACTTATAAGACTTTTATGCCATCGTAGTACGAGACGACAAAGCAGCGTCAGCAAACGCTTCATATGTCTTCGACACAACGGTGCTCAAGCATTTGCAACAATACCCTTATCTGCAAAATTTTCACGATCTAGATTATTCACGTATGGATTCATGAATTTGCTGACGCCGACAAACACGTTAGGCGTGTCCCGATTGTTAGCACGTATATATCATCATCCCGAGCCGCTAATTTCTTTCTATATGTAAATAGTAATGTGTGATGTATTTTCTCGTTATGGTGTAACATGTTGGGTTGTTGTGTCTGTTCTTTCTTTCTTTCCTTCTTTCTGCCATTCATTGTCATCTCAATGCCTAACAAAACGTTTTCTTAACGCTCGCATAACACTAACACGTAGCGCATTTAGTTATGGTTGGCAGTGACAGGCGAATCTGGGCGAAACTTGTTAATTTTTAAAGCTCACAGGTTCTACTTGGGACAGCTTTGAGTAAACAGCTGCAGCGCGGAAAATCAATTCGAGCTGAGGCAAGCACCCCGTCACCAATATATAGCTCCTGCAACATTTTCGTGCGTCGAAAATGCTGTCACACTGCATTTGTGAGCAGCTAGACGACGACTAACGTCTGCGAAGACTATATCTGGCGGCCTATCAGTCGAAGAGCAAGACCCTTGCCTTCTCAATTCAGCGTGGCAGATAGATTGTCGGAAAGCGTTTACAAATGCAGATGCATCCATCACCCCACTGTGATCCGGAGCCCAAGCGACGTCTCCGATGAGCTTATTGAGAATGTTGTGCTGAAGCAGTAGCTCACTCAGTTTACAGGCGACTGGCTGGGTATGTTTATATCAAGTAAAATTTTCTAACAGCACCACGGGCTTTGTCGGATCTGTCGACGGCACCTAAACTGAGCTAAAGTTTTATTTAATTCGAAATATCTTCAGAGTCTATGAAGTAAACAGATTACCCTGTAAAGCTAGGAACACAGTTGAGGTAGGAAAAAATGAATGTTATTTAACTAGGTTATCTTGCCTCTGTACATGCAGAAGCAGATAACCATAGAAGCTGGGGAAGAGATATTCCCACATGACGCAGCACATTTAACTTTCACAACCATCGCATCATTAAAATCATGCGCGCAATTTGCAAGCAATGTGGAGAAGTAATGTTCGGTCCCCAGTCTCAATTTCAAGTGAAATAAAAGCTGCCGAGCTGATAAGGCGGCCGTAGCGTTCCCTTACGGGCAAAGCAAAGACAACAATTGGCAAGTGTGCTAAAGCGCCCTTAGTGCACATCTTGCATGCTAAGAATGTTTGAAAAGTACCGTTAAACACATAAAAAACTGCATTAAAATATTTTCACCTAGGAATTACTTGCTCAAGTAACGCAGTCAGTAGAATGACAAACGAAAGAAAGAAAGAAAGCGCCAAAGGTGCATCACGTGAGTCGTATTGTGTCGACTGCCCACGAAGCCCATTAAACGACGTCCGAGTAATGACAACTTTTTAATGCCAGAGTGACTCTAGATAAAGCAGTGAAATTTCAAGGCGTTACAAGGGCTAAATTTCATGTCTTGATGGAATTTGTTCATCACCTGAATGAGTCACCAGATGTCGGGGAGATCCCGAGTTTAGCCAAACACAGATCATCATGCATAACGCAATTGATCAGTTCTGTATTCAGGTAATAGTAAACCTGGTCAAGAACTCTGAGGTGTTTCCAATTTGTGCTCATAAGATTGAGTTCATAGAAAGGAAGGGCACGCTGCTCACCATAGAAACTTTGGAAGAGACACTTAAAATTCACAACTGTAACATATTATTGAATAAATAATCAAGGCAAACGGCCCTAGTTGAATTGCTTTTATTCACTGTACTTGCATATAAAAATAGCTGGTGACCAAATAGGCATTTCGCAAATATCAAAACTCATCTATCTGCTCACCAGCCCCATTGTAAGACAAATGAGCGCAGAGGAAACTTATACTACAGACTCTGCTTTCCGTGACGCATGTGTTTATAAAATATCTACTTTTTGAACTTTTCCTCAACGCTTACACACAAGTTTATTGTGAATACGTAATACAAAACGTTTTCCGGGGGTGCTCGGCCACTCGTTCAGTGGTTAGGTCGCTCGAATACTAAACCCAATGGTGCGGGATCTAATCCTGGGCGCGGCGGCCGCTTTTCGATGGAGGCGAAAAGCAAGGCGCCCGTGTGCTGTGCGTTGCTAGTGCAGGTTAAAGAACCCCACTTGGTTAAAATATCCGAAGCCCTCCATTTCGGCGTATCTCATAAATTGAGTCGCTTCGAAACGTTAAACCTGGTAACCAAACCAAATGTTTTTTGAGGGCGATGGTCATTACATTGTGCCTAGTGGGACTATGGCGTTGAAGCCTTTACAGCCAGTTTAGAAGAACTTCTTGTTGGGCTAGTTGGTGCATCGCTTTTTGTTAATGACTAGTTGCGCACACATAAAAACACTAAACACAGGAAAAGAACAAAGGAGATGAAAAGAGTGAAAGCTATCAACTGTTTTATTCATATCGGAAGTTCCTTATATAGGCGGTGTACACGCGTGCCTTAAAAAAGGGGGAGCAGGAGAAGGCAGAAGGCAAATCAAGTCTGCGCACAGTCAGCCAGAGTCGCGCAGGAAGTTCTTTTCCACATTATACAGCATTACAGAGGTTTCCCTAATGCAATAGTCTCCTTTTATTTTGGTATGATACGCTTCTAAAAGCCCACGGACTACTTTATCTACACATTACAAAGCAATAAGAAGAACATTCCCACCACCGCATAAAACATTGAGCAGACACCAGCAAGCGATATGGAGACAGCTACAGACGGCGACCTTCCCCAACCTAAACTACATATCAAAATTTATAAATAAGGGTATGAATCCCTTCTTCCGCTTTTGCGGCGGGAAAGACAACTTTGACCATATGACCTGTCGTGCAAAGCCCACAAGCCTCCTTGAGAACTCTTGCCGGATCCCTCTCAAGAAGCTTGGTATAAACTAAGGTCCAGCGACGACCCTGGTATTCAATTCCAAGCCGTTGAATGAGCCGGCATTGGCTAAGGCCTCCGCGGCCTGCGGCACGCTAGCTCTTCCCTCAATTTTCCACGCTTATTCACAATAAAGTTTCATCAGCCTGAGCCAAGAGGAAAGATGAGCGCGTGCCAGTTTCTTGAGCTCGACTACATGGCAGCGCCAGTACCTCACACTTTGGAACACTTAGTGGGTAATTGGCTAAATAATTATTTCAACAATTGAAAATAAAACTGAGAACTGCTTCCGAATAAGTCCGTTCAGAATGGAAAGCCAGTGTTTGCTTATGCTAAGTGTTATGTATAACGAATAAAAAATAAATTAAAGGTAAAACAACATCTTCCTTTGCATGAAACGGTGTTGGGACATACCCTTAATGGCGGAGCTACTGTCTTCCTATTTATGTTGCTTACTTCCCTAGTCTTATGGCACAGTTCAGCTGACATCCAATAAATGTGACATATAGACATGTACTGCATCTCTCCTTTCCTCTAGGCCAGTCTACAATTTATTAGTTCGATGGGTACAGATGATGACAGTAATAAGAAACCGCGGAAGCGTAGTAGTCATCGCAAGGCTGTGTTCTTATTCCTTACACCGTGAAAGAAATGATCATAATAAGCGTTTAAAGCAGCATTGGTGTTATATATACACAGCTACTACTCGTCCAAAGGCGCATTAGCCTGAAATTCGGTTAATCAGCGTCAAACCACTCTTTTTTGACACCACTGTTTGACAACTTGCTTTCCCATCGAAATATCTCATGTAGTTCCAAATGAAATGTATTGAAACAATGTGTCACTATTTGAACATATAAAGTTCTAATTATAAAGTCATACAACCACACACTGCACTACAGAATTAATATACAAGCTACAAAGGGGTTACTTCATGATGCGGTAAACCACAGGCTTCAAATACAGGCGAGTGCAGTCCCGCGTCTGTTCAATGAAACAAGCCAGGAATTTATGCGCGCAAAAAATGTGGAAACCTGGTACAATCTGCACAGATGATCCGCCAGTGCCCTGCCGGGATTCCATGTTCCCAGCAGTGCACACAAGCCAGCGAACACACTCGAACTAAAACAATGTCACAATAGCCTCAAGACATAAAAAGTACGCGCAGTCCGCTTAGGATGCGTATGCTATGGTGGATTTTCGAGTTTACCCACTAGGATGCGACAGTTATTCTCTCATACGGTCCATTCAAGGGCCAGTCTCCTGCGTAATACATATGTGGCACGTTGACCACCGCCTAAGTAAGGCATCTTCACCGAGAACAATCAACTGTGCATCAAGAAAGCACCACATTAACACCGCTAGTTCGGTCCTGAGGGGTTGCATGAATCGAAGCGGTGTCTGCCCCTGTGTGGCCACGTTGCGGGCCTCCCAAAGAACTAGCGCGATCGTGAACTTCAGGAGCCGCTCAAATGTCGCCCGTGGTGTGGCTATTCTTGACAAAGGCCTCAGAGAACGCCCGCGAAACCAAGCGGTGTACCTTGCGTGCCACTACGCATTCTTCCACCACATGCTTGCTCGTCTTTCAGGGGTCGCAGTGGATACATCTGTTATCCTGTACAACCCCATATCTTCTCAGGCGGTCTTTTGTGGAAAGGACAACTCACGCGATGCGCCAGCGGAGATCTTTTGCCGCATCGGGCACCACGAAACGGTCAACGTCCCTCCATGTTAAACTGGAAAGAACTGAGTGAGGGCTAGGCGGGAGCACGCTCATGCAGAACATATTCCTGGTATAATAACTCCATATAATTAAAATATATTGGGTACATACATACATAAACAAAAACACATATTACTCAGAGATCAAAGCACTATACAAAACACTATAGGGTACATATACATAATAAACCGAAAAACATGATTTCCCAAACAGGGGAAAACAATTGAAGGGGGGGTGGGGTTCTAATAAAGGACGACAGGCATCTCAAGTCTGCTCCTCCGTACAACATAGAAGCGCGTGTGCCAGCACAGCAGGAACCGCGTCTCGCCGTCCGTTTCTAACTGTCCAGACAGATACTTCCAGACGACGAGGCACACCCTTTGCAAGGCTGGGTACATTGTGCGAGCGGGAGTGCGGCGCGCCTCAGCATGGCACCTACGACGCCACAACACAAACAGAACTACGGTGAACACAAGGTGTTCGAAAGGGTTGCGCCGGCGCCTGACGCCAGGATTCATGCGGACGTTAAACATCCCACATGCGAGCCGCCACATTGTTTTCGCAACTACACATTAGAAAAAAACATGCGAGAGGCTCTCGGAAGCCCCGCAGTTGGCACACTGGTAATTGGGTACAATACCCCATCTCGCAAGGCGCTGTCTCGTGGGGCCGGAAGACGCCCCAGCGTCTAAGCCAGTCAAACTCTCGCACCTCATTTGGCAGCCGACAAGTTGCCCACGCTGGTCATTTGGGGACAGCGGTCTCTCATTGCACATCAGCTGACAGCCTGCGAACGGCAACTAGTTCGCTGATGTGTATGGCTGGTAGGTCGCCTACATTACCATCTCACAGGTCGCATCGAGAGTCGACTTTGTCTCGGCAACCTCGCGGTAAAAAGGCAGAGGCCTGTGCGCCTGTGGACCGAAGTACTGAGCAAGCACACGAAGCGCCGTGCTCATCCAGAACAGTATGAGCGAGCGACCAGGGCAAGACTCGTCAGACAAAAGCTTCTCCACCAGCCTTAACGCGGGTACTCCAGCCACTGTCGGGATGCACGGCAGGTCAAGGCCTGCCGGGCGACTAGCGCTGTCCTGCAATCCCAAACAAAAGTCCCTATAAGGTACGCGAGTCTGTTCATCACACGGCGGGGGATTGTCGCGATACGCGCCACATAAAGGGTGAAAGCGCACGCTAGTGTCTTGACGACACTGACTTTAGCATTGAGCGTGAGGTTGAAACGCGCTACGATAGAAAGGGCGTCCATTGCTCGCGAGAGAACTACGTCCCAGGTACGGAGAGATACCCCGCTTGGCTCAAACAGAACGCCAAGTACACGCACTGCGTCCACAAACGGTAAGGCGACGGTAAAGGCCCCCTCAACTGACGGAAGCGGAGTGCGTTACTTTTCTTCGTGCTTTGCTGAGCTCCAGATTAAGCTGCATATTCTGAAAAGATGTCCACAAAAAAACCATGTGTAAAGAGAATTTATTCGGTACATAAATACCTACAAAAACGCACATTACTCACAGACCAAAGCACAATACAAAACACTCTATGGTACATATACATAATAAACTGAAAAACATGATTCCCCACAAAACTAAGAAGGGGTGGGGGGGTACTAGGCAATCAAGTCTGCTCTCCTGTACAAAATTGAAGCGCGTGTGCCTTCCGACATCCAGCGAAACCTTTAAAAAGTGCACAGCAAACCAAATCAGACACCAAGAGGTTTACAGGTGCTTTCGGGTAACGCTCACATATATGTTGGATTCGCATTGAAATCACGAAGGAATAGGAGGCCATATGCTTTGGTTAGTGGGGTTTAACGTCCCAAAGCGACTGAGGCTATGAGAGACGCAGGAGGCCATATGCTTTAGAAAACCGTCTTTCCAAATCTCTTGCATTTTCCTCCGCCGCGGTGGCGCGGTGGTTAGGATGATCGACTGCTCTGCCCAAAGGATACAGGGACGAATCCCAATCGCAGCGACCGCTTTTCAAAGCAGGCGAAATGCAAGGAGCATGTCGGTGCACGTTAAAGAACCCCGGAGTGGTAGAAATGTTTGTAGCCCCCCACTCCGGCGTCTCTTGTAGCCCGAGACGCTTTCGGACATTACATTACACCGCATAAATCAAACAAACCATTTTTCTTTTCCGTCCATAGAGTGTCACGCACTTCCCGCGGTCCAGTATTGGAGTAAGATGAGGTTTGGCGGGATAAGCAGGAGAGGAAGAGGAAGCTTGGTCTGTCCGCTCTGGTCCACAGATGTTAGGATGCGCTCTCCAGCGCATCCTAACA
>JAJIZL010015458.1:45093-102810 GCA_023969395.1 Amblyomma maculatum
CCCCTATTCTTCGGGAATATGTACAGTTGAGCATCTCTGAAAGAAATTATGCAAGATAGAGAAGAAACGAGAAATTTTGAAACAAGGTATATTGCGCCTGTTGCAGCCGTGTACAATTAAGTGACAGCACAGAGAGCGAAAATGATAGGCTCCCTGCTCGGCCTTCACGACAATAACTACTAATAAGACTATTTAATTTCATCGTAAAGTACAGCCAAAAACACGTCCAGTGATTGATATAAGTGCAGCAATATGTATACCTGGTAAAGACGCAGCATCAATCATTCAAAGTGGAGGAAGAACGACCACTACCGGCCCAACACATGCGAGTTTTTCACACATCGGGAGTACGCAACGGACCAACCATGCTCACTTGTAATGGAGCTTTATCAGAGATGCGATTGAGGCTTTAAATGCTATGCTATATACAAGAGAAGCTCACGCTTACACCGACTCTCTAGCGGCTATAAAACAGCTCAAGAGAATTACAACGCTAAGCATTTCTATGGAGATACATGCTCTAAAGAAAATACGAGAACGCATTCAGATGGATTACATACACGAACACACTAAGAACTTTGATCATAAAGAAGGAGACACCCTTATGCACGAAGCTCCTAACATGAGTTCCTCGCCCACAAGCCGCCCATGTGATCCCCGCTCCGCTCTCGCGATCTTAGCATGTATTGTAAGGAAACGTGCACGTACCTTGAAGCCCCCGTGAACTTACTCCATCCCTTATAACCTAAAGATCACAGTGATTAGTACTGGGGCGTCCATTACCCCGTCATTGACGTGCCGATGGGACTCTTAAGAATGTGCAATAACGCGCACATGCCTAAGGTCCAAGGTCAGTCGCCGAGGTGGACCTTTGCCACCTTTTATGGATGTTCTCACGGATGCAGGCATCAAGAACAAGAGGATTACAGAGATTGGACTGTCGGCTACAAGGAAGAAACACACGTGTGCACTTGCGGCTAATGGACAACGTTTGGAGTCGGAGCTTGCACCTGTTTCTTTACGAGGATAACGTTAAGTTAAAGCCAGCGCCATTCTATGCAACATGCCGTCTTCTAATAAGGAGACGGTTTAAGTTGGAAAGAGAGGGAGGAACCGTACGGAAGATCTGCGCAGTAATTTTGACCTCCTGGAGACTGCACTGATATTTCACAGCACACAGATGCCATCTCGTTTCGATGGAGGCGATACGCAGAGGCATCCATCTGCTGTGCGATATCAGTGCACGTTAAATATACCAGCCCCGCCACGGTGGTGCAGTGGTTAAGACGCCTGACCATGGTGCCGGATTACCCGGGTTCGACCCCGACCTCCGACTACTGCATTTCGATGGAGGCGAGACGCAGAGGCGTCCGCGTGCTGTGCGATGCCATTGCACGTGAAAGATACCCAGGTGGTCGAAACTTACTCCGAAGCCCTCCACTACGCCACCTATTTCTTTCTACTTTCACTTCCCTTTTTTCGCGCGGTTCAGGTAATTATGTAAAAAAATTAGCAGTGGCCTAGCTTTTTTTTTTTATTATTGTCTGGTCTTAACACATTGCATTTCACGCTCAGCTACGACAGGACATACGTAGCGAGAGGTACGTTTCTCTTTCTGAACTTGTTCTGATCACATTATATGTTTAGCAATGAGAGTCAGAACCTCTTCTGTTGTTTCCCGCTGACTGAACTCTTTCATAGGCCCCATCTCGGCCACTATGATCCGTCTACTACGCTCGGCAGTCTGGCATCACTCTTTGGCAAGCCATTCCTCTCTCTGCTCAGACGTCTCCGCTGCTCTCTTCTCCTTCCCACTCTCATTCTCGCTTTGCTGCTGAATGCGCTGCATTTTACGTTTCACCGGCGATTGCGTTTTAATGGAGGCGAAATGGAGAGACGTGCGTCTGTTATGCAATGTCAGTGCACGTTAAAGGTCCCCAGGTGGTTTGAATTACTCCTCAGCCCTCCATTATGGCTTCTCTTTCTCTCTTTCCACTTTCTCTCCCACTTTCCTTCCTTCCATTATAACACGGGTCAGGCGACCACAGAGCGTTTGACAGATACTGTGCCTTTCCACTTCTGTGAACCAATTTATTATTATTGTAATATTATCATCAATACGGTTACGTGGTGACAAGCAAGGCAACTGCACAGCATGGTGACATGGTGAAGGATGATTTAATGGCTGGCCTAGCGCGAGGGCTCCTCTCCCGCCACTGCTGATGTTCTTCTTTGCAGCAATATTATTATCGCGCTCTGCATCTTGGCGTCGCCGCTTGCAAGGCGTTCTTCTGTTTGTGTTTCTTCACCTTGTCCTGGCTCGTGTCATCCTCGACTTACTGCGAGGCCAGGGCATGCCACTCTGCTTCCTGATGACGTCTCTTGGATAGGCGTTTCTCTTTGATCCGGTGTGTCCACCGCAAGCTTAGTCTTATTCTGTTTGTTTTTCATACGTTCAACGGCCAACTGCCAGGCGACAACCTCGGCGTCCGACGAGTTGAGATTTTACAACCTCTTACGCCGCTTAGCCGTGACCTGACTCTACCAGTCCTACCCCGTAGGGCCAGGATCAGCCGGCCTCGCCCGCCCGGTGCTAGGCTGCGTTCACTGCCCCACATTTATACGCGCGACGCTATCTCCTCGCACATTCGCCGTAGCGCGCACCGCTTCTGCTCCAGTATTTGCGGCGCCGAAGGAGTATTGTGGAGATGGAGAATGACATCTCGCGAGCAGTTCTGTAGGACCACGAAGCTCCTAGGATAAGTACGCCTATTCGCAGTCACTCTTGTGGTGCATCGGACGGATGGTAATAAGGTTACCACCAGCAGTTTGGATTAGCGGGCCATCCCAAGTGGTTGTCACTTTATTGAGCTGAGACTGATGACAGAATAGTCACCTCCGGTGTCCACTAAAGCGGTAACCGTGCAACCGTGAACAGCAGATCCGAGGTCACTTGTTCTTGTCCTCGTTACAGTGGCTAGATCCTCGTATTGCATGTTGGCTTCGGTATTCGATCTCGGCTTCGTCGTGAGCCGAAGTCGTGGCTGGGGCACGCCGTTGTGATGTCTCTGGGCGGCTGTGTAGGCACCAAAAGAGAAAAAAGGCGCAATAGCATTGTAATCGGGTCTTTGTCCGGCTCACTAACTTGGCGGCAGCGATAACAAACGTGCTCTCTAGTCGTTGATCTGAGAATGTCCGTCGTACCCGTCAACGCTTAACTTAAAGGCGGCGAGGAAACTAGATAAACAGACTTATTAACACAGAAAGACGGGCTAGTTGGTCTTGGTAAGTATAATGCATACTTTCTCAGTGCAAACATTGAAGACAGGACGAAATATCGAGACAGAGCGTTCGTCCCTTCTCTGTCTCCTTATTTCGTCCTGTCTATTTTTTGCGCTCAGAAATTATGCAATATACTCATTTAGATAAAGCCGCTTACGGTAGCGAGCATAACGTTGAACATTGTAGAAACACACGCGAGGGGCTGGAATCTTCGAGGTACCTCTCGGCGCATCTTTTGCGACAGAGAAAATGATAAAGCTGCGACAAAGAGTACGAACAAAGAGTACAGACTCGATCTGTGCACTACAGTCACACTGATAAGGTAGTATGTCAGCGGCTGTAACAAATGCAGATTTGAATGGTACGCCGTAATATATGTAGCAAAGTTTTGATGCATAGAGAGGTTAAATTGCATTGTGTTAATAAATAACAAACCTAAGTAATATAAAAATAATGTTATCCTCGCCGTCTGAGACCGACACTGCTGCCTTACCATGTAATTTGTATTGTGCTTTTGATTGCGCATTTCGATATTTTTTAATCCCAAAACATACGACATAAATTACTTTCAGCTTGAAAATTATTCTTTTCCATGCTCTCTATTTTCGCTCAAGGAAAATATAGCAAAATCTGTCCAGCAGGGCTAAACGCGCTGAACCACGTGAGAACAGAAAAATGTATGAGGAATCTACAAATATACAGTGGAGCTATGAATTTTTCTAGCAAATGTATATTGTATAAATTATGGTGCTTCCTTATGCACAATTACAGCGGATGGTTCCTTTCCTTCGCCCGATGTTGCGCCGTGGTCAAGATCGACCAAAACTCTGCGGTATGTAAGGTGTACAAGTCGTTAGATCTCTGACAAGCGGGTCTTACAAACCTCATAGCTGTGGTACCGAATTCAATAGACAAGATAGGCTATAATTTTGTTCGCCAATTGTTAGTGTTCTGAGAGCAATAAACGTCTTATGACAAAATAAAAAAATAGCGCGGGGTTCATCTATACTATAAACAAAAAAGAAAGTGAGAAATCAATTTTTGGGTGGTTTGGTACAGTTCTGCCTGGTGAGTTAGCATTGAGGGATTAGCACAGAGTATAGCAAAGAGTTAAACATTTTTAGTTGGGTCATGTTTTAAGGCAAGGAAAGACCCAATATGTACCTCATTCATCTGCGGGCACCAACAGATAACCGCATGAAATTGTAGGTATACATTTTGTCGGTTGGATTCACTATTGTGAATCGGCCTTCAACCTTACCAGCAGGTGGATGCTCACTAGGAAACGAAATAATATGATACCACGGGCACTAAAAATTACTGCTTCGTAATTTTGATAGGAAGAAAGATAAACCAAACGCATATAAGCAAATGGTACGCCAAAACCGATAAGCCGGAAAGGCTCTGCCACCGAGGTACCTGCGGTCCATGCCGTCGTCCCAATCCATGCTTAGGGGATACAATGACTGCTGGCGTCACAGTTGGTATGGAAGCCAGCCAGACACAAAAAGGGTTTTTAATTGGCCCTGATAATCATATCAGTGCTTGTTCACAAATGCAGATTTTTTCACTTGGTGTAAAAGCTTGAACGTCCCAAAGCGACTCAGAATATCATGCATGCCATAGTAGAGGGCTCCGGAAATTCTTACCGCCTGGGATCTTTTAATGTTCACTAACATTGCTGAGCACATGGGTGGCTTGGGCTTTCCCTCCATTGAACACTACCACCGAAGCCGAGATTTTGTCCTAAGGAGCCGATTCTCTTTCGGCTTAGCATATGTCAAGTAACCGGTTTCAGCAATCGTGCCCTTGATGACGGATTTCTATGTTGCTATGGAATTGACTGCATAAAATGCGCAGGTTATATTATCGGCGTTTTTCGACGTTTCAAGACCATTAGAACATTGATTCTTATTTCACCTTCCCATCTCAAGTAAGAAACCAGAGTGGCAGCTGCTTCCAACTTTCTCATATGTGGTCTCATTATTCGCGCAAACGATTGAAGAATCAGAGACCAATCACGTCAGCTGCCAGCTACCACATGGAAGCGTCATTCTCGAGATGTTTTGCTCATAACGCCGGATTTTCAGTGTAAAGTCCCTTTCTATGATATGCTAAAAGGCTTGTTCTACAGGCAGCAGATAAGGTCCTGCAATGCTTAGTCTGCGCGCTGATATTGATCGAAATCGGTTGTGCTGCATGGCATAGGGCGTCATATTCGTTTTCTTCCGCTGGCGTTTCAATAGGTGCTCGTGGTAGGTGCTCGCGGTAGGCAGTCCTCATCGGTGTGCTTGTGTCCAGACTTTGAGTGCTGAAATTTCTGACTCTCAGATGCCCAGACATCAAAGCAGGTGACCGCTCAGATACTTTATTTGCTCTCCCTATAAATAGAAATAGAACTTTTATTTTGTCCAAACGCTGGAAATGCACTCGTTGTCGGCTGAACAATAAATGAGTTTGGCCTTTCACAAGGAGCGGATATAGTACGCGATACCTTTTCGAGCGAGTCGCATTTCTGAACGAGAAGACATCTCTAATCACTCAAATTTTATCCGCACAAAATAAAAATCTCAGTGTTTTCTTCACATTATTGAAGGATCGGATGAAACTGAAACGATACTGATGTTCCTTGAAGCCTGCTGTTTGCGGCATTTCTAATTTGAATCCGATGTCTGCCTTTGTCAGTTGTTAAAGGATCAGCGATGTGGGAAAATATTTTGACAAACCATTTCCATGACGCAGGCTTGCTGCCGAGCTTGAAACTGGGCAGTGGGCTCTGAGTTCAGTGGTGCAGAGCCTAAAGAATCCTAGATGCTGAAGTGCCATAGGACCCGTAGCTCTAGGTATGCGAAGTATCACTTCTCGAGCGCGAAGCCAAGTTCTAGAAGCAGAGTTTCAAGTTTCGCTGCCTTTCCGCTCTTCTAAGTTTCCACAAAGATTATCGCAGGGGCTAGAACACTGTCATATACAAGGCAGGCTAGCGACTCTAGGCAAGTCGAAATGACAACCTATTAAACACGCATGATCAATTTGGCATGATGAAGGTGGCCTTCAGTCTTTCTTGTAGATTTCAAATTGTCAATATCAGCTCTTCAGATCAATCGACGAGAAGTACTTTGGGCAGATCCTGAGAAAGAGGTAGGCGACTTTCTTCTCTATGTTGCTCAATCAGCGGGTATCGACACGAAAGCGCTTGGGTGGGTATATTTTCCGACAAGAAAGACTTTTGTGCGACAAGGGATTGTGGGTGGGTAAATAACATCGTCGCGAAACAGTCTGTCGATTTAGATCGAGATGGCTTTGCGTTCTAACGGCGGCACAAGTGAAGGCTTTCACAAGCATATCGAGTGTGCTAAGCGGCAATGATGGTAATTCACGCGAATAGATCTTGACACACCATTGACATGTTTTAAAAACAGTCATGGTAATTCCGAAACAGGCTGCGGATATAGCCTGCTCTTATCTGGGTAGCACTGGAGTGAACCAGCGCCTGCTCCGTTTCACGCCAGGTTATGAGCAACTTCTCCGGGGTAAAGAGTTGACTTAAACATCGCTGGGTCCGTCCAAAATAGCATGTTTCTCGATGCTATAGACGCGCAATCAAAATGGCCGAAAGTGTGTGCCATCTAGAAACTTCCGCGCGTAATAATCTAGTGTTTTCAGGACTAGTTCTCTCGTTTTGGGGCACCTGAGAACATTGTGACGGACAGTGGAGCATAATTTGTTTCGGAACTATCCTATAGAGCTTCTTAAAAGGCTCCGGTGGTCGTCTTACGGTAGGTGCTTTGTACCATACAAGCATAATGGGCTTGCGGATACATTTGTGCAGTCAATGGAACTGCGTTGCGGAAAGGATTACCAGCAGAATCCTCTCGCGTTACTTTCCAGACGCTCGAGACGGTGGCCGCTTTACAATGGAGACGAAAAGCAAGGCGCCCGTGTGCTGTGCGATATCAGTGCACATTAGAGCACCTCAAGTGTTCGAAATTTCCGGAGACCTCTCTACAGCGTCTCTCATAGCCTGCGTCACTTTGTGGCGTTAACCCCATACACCAAGCCAAAACCAGACCCAGTATCTCCGATTGACACAGATCACAATCGTACGCCATATCCTCAAAATTCATATTCATATCCCTGATAATGACCTCACAATTTTCTCTATCCCCCGCCCTATCCACTTCAACTTTCTTGTAAAAGCCCTTCCCCGAAAATCCTATCCGCAACGCCACGAGCCCCGCCGCCTAGCACGGGCAAAGACGCGCTCCATAAATATTACGGCTCTAAGACGGACGCAGTATGGGTACACGCCACATGCTAGGGCGAGGATCCGGCGGCAGCAGTGGTAAAAAATAACGTTTAGTCTCGTATAACTCTCCCCCCGGTCCCCTCCTCAGAAGTGGCCGAGGAGGCAGCCATTGCCGTTGCGATTGATCACAAAGAAGCGCGATATGTACTCACGGATTCCGAAACTGCATTAATTTCGCACACGGGTGAGCTCATGTCCCTGCTCTTCACATGCTAACCTCGCCCGCTGCTGAAACGCCCAGCAACATGGAGATCCTCTCGGTGCTTGTGCACTCGGGAAACCGTAGCACCGAGGCCGTTAAGAGCTAAGACCGAGGTATGATACGCTGGGTACAGGCGGTTCCAGCCTCGCAGTTTTTCGCGCACGCGCATGCATGAACTCACTCAGGCCTACCGGGATAAGAGACCACTCTACCCCCTACCTAACTCCAGTCTAGATAGTTACCATCAAACCCCGCCCGATGTCACCGCCTACAGACGCGAACCCTCCCACCCTTTGTATTAGGTCCCAATACTATCAAACCTTCACCAGCCCCTCCTGCACCCTTTGCAACCACCCCACCGCCACCCTCGCGCATATCCCATTCCAATCTGAAGACGCGGTCTGACAGAAGAATGCCACGGACCGGGCTGCCGACGTCATGAACCACAGAAACATCAACCTTTGAGTGTAGTGGGGCCGTGCGGGGGTCCAGAGGCCTGACTTCCCAAAACTACTTTTTCTCAATGAAGGTTTTTGCTTCTACTACTAGGAATTGAAGGTGGGTTCTGCGCTGAACGCCGATGAACTTTGATGCGTTCAGTGGAACGCTAGTTGTGTTAAATGCAATGCTTGGTCGGCCACAAATAAGGTCTCCCCTATTGAGGCTGGGGCAGGTAGGTCACCGCCGCGTGCGGCGGGGGCTAGCCTGCCACCGAATTTTTATCCGTTGTAGGCCGTCATTGCACCCGCCACCGCTTCGGTGGTGGACGACGGCTATTGCGGCGCGCGTCTTTCTCTTCGTCCTTCTTCTCTATTTTCTCTTCTGTCTGCGCGAGGCAGTGGAGGTGGCTCAGCTACAGAGACAGTAGCAGGCCCGTGCATTTTCTTTTCCTTCTTCCTACAGCCACAACAACCACACCTTACAATTCACATTCAGTTCAGCAGCATTGAACACTTCTAATTGTGGGCTAGGAATCGCGAGTTGAAACGGGAAAATCAATGGATTTTTTCGGAGAATATCGGAGCTCAAGAAAGCGCGGATAAAATTTCACGCCACTTGGAAGATTGCAAACGCTGGAGAGATGAATGGAACCATGTTACAGTGCTTAAAAAAACCCTTTGGATCTATAGTTTTGATAAAATTTGACTTAAACGTGTCGCCTCGGTCCAAATGATGTGGAGCACGCTTTGGCGATAAGGCATTGTTACGTATGAGAAATAAGAGATAATAAATATTTGTAAGTGCTTAGTCAATGGCGCTGCCGGGCTTCTGTACGAACCGAAGCGATCATAATTTTTTCTGTATGGATCATAGGAAAGATGCATGCTCTGCTTTTAAAGTATATTGAGTTGCGCTGAGGTCCTGATATATGATTTTATATCTAAGGGAGAAGATCTTTCGCTCATGACAGAGAAAGCGGCACTCAATATTATCGGGAGCCTGCTGTCAACAAATGGTTGTTTTCAAGTATACCGACAACTTTTAGTCCTGTCTTACCGTTCGTTAGACGTGATTGATTTTTAAACGCTAGATGTTTATAAATACAGAACTGAACTTTTTTCAAGAAGGAGAGCATGCTCTAAGACAGTGGTATTCCAACGTTAGTATGCTGAAGACACTGAAGCTGCGTTGCGGTTCAAACAGGAAAAAGTGGAAGACTAAAGTTAAGATGCCAGAGAGAGCTGAGTAAGAGAAAATGAGTGATTTGCTTAAAAATTTGAATAGTGGACGTAAAATTCAAACGTAATTCCCACTTTAAGAAGGCACTGTTTGCAAGGAATACCGTAATAAAATATCTTACGAGCAACAAGAGCTAGTATATTTTGAAACATATTGTGATTGGTTTTAGCCTGACGCAAAAAGTTACACATTCTGACTTTAGCGAAATATAACATTTACGTGAGCTCGTGACACTGCTCAGTCTAAAGTGCGAGTGCGTCATGATTATATTTCGAAGCCTCTCAGGTCCCAAAAGCTAGTGTACCGATATTCTGTCATCACCTTGTAATCAAAGGTAAGGAGTCAGTGATCTTGCGTGTAATATACCTAATAATATTGTAACCAATTTACAAGCAAAATGTTGAAAATGCTCAAGATATAGATATCTCCTCTGGGTAGGAACATTTCCCATCGAAAGAACACGCCGGCAACCCTTAAATAAAAGAGCAGGAAAACGGTCCCAACAATCGTTACACCCTGGCTTCATTAGAGTCCGCTAGAATTTATAGCGCCGTGAAGGGCAGACTCAAAGGCACTCGATGCGCTTATATCGGCAGGCCTATAGAATGAAAGGAACTGTTGTTAAAGCGCACTTTGAGTTTTCGGCACGACTGTAAAATATACTCAAACTACTTAACGAGAGCATATTGTCTAAGGTAATGAATACATTTTTTTTCCGAAAACAAGTGCAATCTTTTGAGGGGGGTATGCATTAGATGACGTAAACATTAGAACACTTTCAATGTTAAGAATAAGAAAGACAGTATGCTGATGGGATATATGCATAGCTCACCTGCTACGGCGACTATTCTCCACCAAAACCGAGATATTTCTTAACAGATAATTCTTGACAACGCTCACGCAATAAGTTTCCTCCGCAACCTGTATTTCATATATCAAGTAAAAGGCCATATCAGTGCCGAATGAGAGTCAAGTTTATTTTCTGTATGCTGTAATATAGCACCTTGGAATTAGCGCGGATCGAAAACACGTAAGTTGCCATAAAACTTACTAGAGCAAATACGACAGCCAGTTTCTTTTTTGGTTTTTGTGCAAGGTTATCGGTTGTCTGTTGTGTTGAAGAAAATTCTCTTTCCTTCCTGCAACCATATGGCAAGGAATAGTAGCATGAAATAGAATTTTCTTCATTTACTGCAAAGTTTTTATGGCGTTCGGAAAAGCATGTTTTGAAAATTCGACTGTGTTAAAAAAAGAACACAAAAAAAACACAACTCCACTTGTTGCACTTTCATAGCACACCAATCACTATGAAAGTAAAATCCAGCCACATTAATGCAGTGTATCCCCCTCAAGCTCACACTACTACTTTTCAGCAGTCTTTTTTCTTGCGCACCGCACAGGACTGGAATGGCCTGCCCACCGAAGTCGCTACAGTCATCGACCCCAAAACATTCAAACGGCTCATTGAAAACATCTCATATTGATCATCGACCCCAAAATTTTCAAGCGCATCATCGAAAACATCTCATTAAGATTTTTGTTATACTTATATGCCCTGTAACGCCCACTCCCTCATGTAATGTCTCATCAGAGACCTTTGAGGAATAAATAAATAAATAAATAAATAAATAAATAAATAAATAAAAAAATAAAGCAGACCACTGATGGCAGGATGACAGCTGATAGCAATGCAGCAAAGGCCGACTAAGAAAATTCTTGAAGCATAAAGGCTTGCTGGGTAATATTAGCCAAAGCAAGAACAAATTTAGGATTGTTGCCTAAACTATTTGGCCTATAAGGGGAGAAAAACAGGGTTAAAGACTATGAAAAGGGCCAGATAAAGAGAAGAGGTTTTTAATTAAAAGTGCAATTTTTATTATTGCATCCTTGGGCCTTGAAGCTCCGCTGCTGGCATCCATGAGGAAAAGAGTAGGTGCTACCGGCTTCCTAAAGACTTATTGCGGAATACATAACGATTTGTAGGCACCGAGCCCTGGACAGTTTTGCGGACCTTTACCTTTTATAGCCGCCGCGAGTGCTCTGTTCGAGATTTTTGTTGCTTCGCTGCAGTTGTGGATTTGAGACGAAATAAGAATATTTAGGTTTATACGCCGAAATTTTCAAAATATCAAAAGTCAATTTTTTAATGTGAAGTGCCGATTATAGTTGTGCGCTCCGCTTAATAACGGCCTGTTTACACGTATGATACGAAAATTGGTTGCCCTAAGTTCTCAGCTTTCTTGTAACCCGCAGCGTTTTTCTTCATCATAATTAAGTAAATTAATCACTGCAGTTACATTTTCTGATTGTACTTGGATCTACTGACGTGAAGAATTTTAATGTCGTTTATATTTTGATCCTCTTGAACTGCTCTTTATATGCAGATGTAAATATCCAAGATATTATCACCAATGATTTACTTCCGTCTCCTGGTATATCTGTTTCTTCTTAAACCTGTGGCTGCTTAGGCAATTAAATCAAGGGCGTAGAGAATAGGACTGCGGGTGGATACACTTAATTCAATACTGGTGCTTTTAACAAGGGTCAAATGTACCGGGCAACAGGCTTTTAAAGAAATGTGGTTGGAATATCAAGAGCCCGAAAACAATGAAAAGCCCACTGAACGGCTCTGCTGAAATGTACTTCCGATGAAGGAGGAGATAATGCTGGGTCAACTAGATAATGACAACTTTCTTGCGCTGTGTGGTGCCATTTGTTGGCAATAAATAGTTCTCTAGTTTCTTCGGATACAGCCTGCCGCTGTGGTGGAGCGGTTAGGGCGTTCCAATTTTGGGCCCAAGAATGCGGGATTGAATCCCGGCCTCGGCGGCCGCTTTTCGCTGCAAGCGGAAAGCAAGGTGCCCGTATTCTGTGCAATGTCAGTGTACGTTTAAGAACCCCAGAGGTCGAAATTTCCGGAGTCAACCACTACGGCGTCTCTCATAGCTTGGGTCATTGTGGGACATTAAACCCCATTAGCCAAAGCTTACCCCTTAACGGAAGGGAAGATCTTGGGACCATGGCCACAAAAGTCATCTGCGCTCAAAGCCTACAAGGCAAGACTTCTTTGCTTTTTAAGAGAGACTAGCCTGATTGACAGACTGTGACTTTCTCACCTCCTCTCATCTTCCACCCTCCGGCTTTAATCCCTCATTCCCCTTCCCCTGTGTAGAGTAGCCAACCAGAATTCATTCTTTCTGGTTAACATCCCTGCCTTCCACCCTCCTTTTCTCCTCCTCCTCCTTCTTCGGATTTCACTTCGCGGTCTGCTCCTTCTAGCTCCACTTCGCGAAGTTGTAACGTGAGAAAGTATAGATGGTGTTTTTTTTTTTAAATATGTTTGAAATATCGTGCTTTTTGTTTAAAAAATAGGCTTTATCTATGACTCGAGAATATCATCTGTTTCGACGAGTAACTTTTCAGATGTGATACTCATGTATGTGTTTCATTTATTTCACATTGTATTTGTTCCATACTGATGTCTCTGACACTGAGATGTGCGGTAAATTGTACCTTTGTTAACGGCATCATCGTTTACAAAAGTGTATGCCTAAAATGTCCTGTTTTCGTAACCCTGAAAATATTGAAGAACGACACAACTAGCTAATCCCCTTACGGAGATACAGTCTACGCCTTGTGAATTTATTGTAGATGCTTTGTTGCTGCTTCGTAATCGCGCAGGATGCTGAACCATTCAGTTTTTACACAATCAGCTTTGAGAAGGCTCTTGAAGGTATTCAGCCCCGTTAGGTTGCTACCGAGCATCCGCCCAAAAAGAATAAAGGGTGCGTAAGAGCGGCGCATTAGTTACCGTGACCAGGCTGAGGACTCTCCCTGTCAGCCCTGTAATGGAGCCTTTAAGATAGCCTTAAATGCAGATATGGTCTTAAAAGCGAAGTACGAATGCGGGTCTTACTAATGAAGTGGTTTGAGTTTTGATAGATGCCATGGAGACATTTTTACAAAGCCGAAAGGGAAACCGTCCAGCCTGGCAACTTTTGACAGAAGCGGTACATATATATACCCAGGAACGTCGTGTGATCGCGTGCGTTTGTTGGCTACGAAACATAAAGCTGCTACCAGAACCCTACTACAATCTTCGCTTTCAGTAGCCAGGGCGTAGAAAAAATGCGTTGCAATGTAATCTGCTTCACAACCCAATGCACTTTTAAGGCGAAAGCTTTCCTAAGCACATGGAACGAAATCTTGTGCGCGAGAGTTAGGCGCAAGTTCTGTGCATCGGAATTATGCACTGATGTGTCACTTGTCAGTCATACCGATGATGTCATCAGAAAAACAATAATACTGTGTCTATGTGAGCCAGACCTCCATCCTTCAGATCCGAGCCGAGCGCTTTTACCAACGGCGCCCTGCCCGGGATCGTGAAACGCACATCGTAATTCTCCGTGTCTGCTGTGAGGATGATAGTAGTGATGACAATGCTTGCAATTAGTGATAATGACAATGATGGCAGTATAAATCCTAATAACGGTGCTTTTAGCTGGTAATAGAGACCTTTAGCTTACCGCTGCCGCTTACCGCGGCCGTCTACCGCTACTGTGCTTCGTCAACGCAGCATGCGCTGATTGGTCCCTGCGTGCGGAGTCTGCCAGACTTTGACTGGAACGAGGTGCCATCTGTCGAACTTCGGGTGATCTGCGTATGCGTACTGACGCTCCCGCGGTAGCGGTAGACGGTAGCGGTCAACTAAAAGTCTCTAATGATAATGAGAGCGAACGTGCTGCGCAGCAGCAACGCTCCGGCTTTCGCATTTCTGCAGTGTGGATTCCACAGTGCTCTCGAAATTTTTATTACCCCAGGTGGTTCAAGAAAAAGATGCCTCGACACTTCTGCGCCCCTGCAATTGGGTGGGCGGTGCGCACCATCACTTGGTGCCTCTTGTCTGTCTGGCAGGCGCCTTTCCCCAGCTGCTGCGTTGCCAGTGCTGAAAAGCCCCGTTTGTACAAAGCTTTTCCGCAGAGCCAGCCTGTGTTCGAGCACATCGCAGCTCTCGGTGCTTGGCGTAGAAGCCGAGACGACGAGCAACTGGAAGTGGTCGATGACCTGACAGGAGTATGGAAGACAGTAAGTAAGTCGTCTTAATTCCCAAACATTGTAATCTCTAGCTCGCAGAAACAGTTTGCGTGTGCATACCTGCCGGAGTGGAGAGGCACAGCGTCTTGTGTTCTGATTTGCTTTCAGGGAAGTTATTCACGGGTCAGTCTTCTGTAATATGGTAACGGTGTTATTATCAGAAATAGTTTGCGACCGCAAAGAGGTTGAGACTTTGTCCATTGGCAACATCATGGAAGCTCATGTTGTGACTATATCCTATAACCTATCATTTTTTTTCAAGGTCTTCTTTTGCAGGTACAGTTATTTTCGTCAGGATTATTAAAGTTTGACAAAGATACTTTTTACTGCGTAGTGTACATGCTTCTTATATGTGCAAATACAGTCGAACAACTAGAAACCGTTTCAATGCCGTTTACTGAAATCCTATGTCCAGCAGTACCGTTACATCATCATTTTGTGAAAATAAAGCTATTTTATGACAGGAAGATCGCAATGCATGCGAAATATATAAGCAACTTAATATTTCCATCACGCCCATGGGAATCATCTTCTTCCCTGGATGAGCCAGACAGCCATGAATGTCGTTTGGATACTCTGCGCCGACAATCAGTCACCCTCTGTAAAACTACAATGAAAACTATTAAGGTGCCCCGCAGAAGTATGCGACTGAGGGTTCAATGCTAGATTCTGTCCTGACATGTAGTTCATAGAATCGTTGTATACTTTTAAGGAAGAAGGGAGAAGGCGGATAGGGGAAAGCCAAACTATCCTGCGATTTCAGGGTCCTCACTAAAACATGGTATAAAGACAATGCTACGACAGAAGCTAGTTTTGTCGACAGACGAATAGTGCTGTTAGAAAATCAATCGCGAAATTTATGTCATTTAAGCAAAAGGAAATTTTCTCTGAGCACCTGCCCATATGTAAAGATATCGCTTTAGGAAAAAAACATTCACGCTTGTTGTGGGGAATTAAGACGTAGTAACGCTGAAGGACGCGTGTTAGAACAGTGACTGCTTCTCAATAACAGCAGAGTTTTCAGAGCCTAGAATTTCACATTTCTCAGTTTGCACACTGCGGAAAGAAACTTTAAGTTTCATACGCTGCACGATACAAGAAAATAAAGTCGTATTTGACTAGCTTCAGCCGTTAACTCACTTCCTCTTGTTTTTATTTTTTTTTTCAGAAACAACACGTGGACTTACGTGAGGTATGATAACCAAAAGAAACTTAGTCATTTCGGCACTCTGCAATTCTTATATGGAGTTTTTGTTTATGACAGTAGCCATGCGTCTGAGTAGCAATTTTTTATCTACTTGTTTGGGCCTTTCCACTTAACGTACGCTTATTTGAAGCTCGTCTAATTTGCCCACTTTGCAACAATAGGAAATCGGGGAAATTTTATCTCACTATTACTTCCATTTGTTAGTGCAAAGACTAGTAATCAATCTTGATTTTATTCATGACTGTAACTGAAATGCAACCCATAGGTCTCATGTACAGACAAAACAGGCAAGGACCTTCAGCTAGGTCACATTTCCTGCTGTCCATCCGCTTTAAGATTTTCACTAAAGTGTGAGACTGTGTAGGCACTACTTCTTTAGCGAAAGAAGACGGAATTGTTTACACGGTGAGGGTCTGAAAGGCCATTTTGTAGGCCCTCTACGTTCTCATCCACCTGTGGACATGTAAGCCTCCAACTTTGGTCGGCTGGAATGTCCTACATTGAAATATAATTTTTTCACCCTCAACTTGTGCGATAATCCCATCTCGTCGAAGCTTCACCCCTTTATGTCCTGAGGAATGCCTTTAGCGGGCCGTGTTTTGTGATGAACATGCGCTACACAGAAGTCTTGTCCGTTTTGTAGTGAAGTATATACAGGAAACTTGGTTAACAAAGTGGTTACAGCATAAGGTTAAGGGTTACATCTTCCCATTGAACAGGTGTGGGTATTACACAAGGACTACAATATGCGATCTAGAAGTATGCATTAGGGATTTTTGAATGGGATCCCGAAGGCTAGGCGACCCAAATAAAATTGCGTGCACCTGCGCAACGTGCGAGCTAAAGCAGGATTTTTATAACAGGGTCTTTTCCCTGTGCAGTGGAGCTGGGCTTCAATTCCGCGACCGCGGCGCCACTGCGGTAAACAAGGAAACGTTATTTGAACACATCTATAATACGTTAACGACGCTACCACCAAAAGCTCTTAATTTATGCAAAACAAATTTAAACGTACAAGTGATATAAATGGTTTGTTTCAGACGAAATAAAATTGGGAAAACTTTGGTAATCCAGGTTTAGCCAAGAAAAATTATTTGTACCTTCTGCGATTCCTAACGTCTTGTCTCCATGACAACCAACTGAAGCGAACTCGCTAAGCCGACCAGCTTGGTAAATCCGGAAGCAACCAGAAAAGATAGTGCGTTTTACCGCTAAAATTGGTGTGATATCTATAAATGGCACAAGCTTCCTAGGTCTTTCGTTTGCCGTGACCAATGATATATAAACAATATGACAACGAGTCATTGTTAAGACTAGTCGACCCCTCTGCAGGACGCTACCATGTTGCCGTAACCCGAGCGACCCAAGGCAACCGAGGCGGCTTGAGACGAATGCTACTTCGGAAAAATTTAGTTCCCGCCTAACGTTAACCCGAGGCTCGAGGCGCGCCCTACGTTTTGCGCATGCGCAGTTAGACGCCCCAAGGCGCACAACCTCCTATTATAGAACTCTCTACTGTACATGGCGCTAATAGAGCATCCCGCAAACACTCTGAATATTCCTCATTATGATATTTTGTTGTAGCTTATATATTAATGGGTACCGAATTGGTTAGGTATTCAGTGACATTCTTCTTCCTACTCGGATACAAAGTAACAAACCAATTCCGTGTTAGTCAGGTCCACGTCTCTAGGCTTCAGTGAAGCATGCGTGGATTCGCTGTGCTACCTCCCTCCAGTTCGCATGTTGAGAAAAGGCCTAAACCCATCCTGCTCTTGTGTGCATTTAAATATTTGAATAGTTTGTATGTAAGCACTTGTTGGGGACAAGCTATTCTGTGGCGAAGAGGGCGCAAGAGAGACCTCGTAAACCGACATTTCTAGCTTTCATTATCAACAAATCGATCTCGTGGCGTGAGCTCGCGGTGCAGGTGCGGGCGGTGCCCATCGTTCTCTTTACAATTACTCCCGCCGTGAAGACCTCCCATCTTGGCGGCTCATGGCGATGACAGCACGCAGGGGTCATAGCACGGCTTGAGGCAGCACATATGGGCAGTTTCTCGGTTATATTGGCGGAAATCAGACGCTGGCTTCCCAGGTTCCATGGTGTAGTTGACTGGGGAAATGCGCTCAAGATTGCGACAGGGTCCATGATATTTGGCAGACGTTTGGAGGCGAGACCGGGCGTGGTAGATGGCATGCGAAGCCAGACGACAGCCGGGTTGGAAGGTGTTAGGAGTGCGTGTACCGTTGAACCGGGATTTTTGATATCCCTGAGCTCCATACGTCAAAGACAGAGCGAGCCGACGGCATTGGAAGCTTCACAAAAAGTGGCGCCTTCGGACTTGTCATGCCAATAAGAGAACATCATGTCCAGCAGAGAGGAAGGTTCTCGCCCGTAGAGAGGAACAAACGGTGAGAAACCCCTGGGGGGTCTGCGTGACGGTGTTGTCAGCTTACGTAACGAACGTTAGGAGCCTGTCCCGGCGGGAATGATGAGACGCGACGTACAAGAGAATGTCGCCCAATGTACGGTTAAGCATTTTTTTGAAAGCATTCGTCTCTGGATGGTACTCATTAGCAGTCCGGTGAGGGATGTTATATTTTGGAATAGAGTTTCCAATAAATTATGCGTCCCTAACACTGATATGCTCAGATCGGTTTTATATCGTGTCTACGCCATATTGGCGAAGACCCTTGGGATACGACATCGTACACAAGGTCTATGTCTTGAGCGCGTTCTCCAATTCATTGTCTCCGACTTGCTTCATAGAAATATTGTAGTGTCCTATCGACCTCAAGAAGGTTTTGTTGCATTGCTTAATGTTTTGTTGCTTAAATTAGAAACAAGCAATCTCCATCAACACTATTCGCCTCCCCCCCCCCCTCCTGTCGCCCTGCGATGAAAAGACTACCACGTGACATCTGCTCGGCCTTCAAACCATTACGCCTCGTTTACCCCTTCTGCTATTGGACAGCGGGAAAAGGTCACCTCCTTTTGTGCCCTAGTGAAAAGGAGGGGAGAGGGGTCGGACGCACGAGGCGCTTCCATCGGCCCAGTCCGTAACGCTGGCCGTTGAGGCATGCAGGCATGTCGCTAGACAGGTGCTAACGGCTTGGTGAAGTGCTGTACGTCATTGGTGAGGGAAAGAGCAGGAATTGGGAACGAAGCCTGCAGTTTAGGCTACCAGCCTCTATTCGACTTCACATTTGGCAAATGTGCTAGTCAGCTTGCGCCTATTGATGGGACTATAAGCCGCTAAACTTATAGTTTGCCATCATTTGCATGCGTACTGGTGAACCAAACATTTTAACTGTCTTCCTCTTTTTATTTCTTTATTCCAGAAAGGGCTGCCTTATTTCCTGTATAACAAGTCACCTCCAAATGACACGGATAACAGCGCCTTCTGGGACGCTGCGGTAGGGTCAATTCATTTCTTCGAACATTTGTGTAATTACGCCAAATTCCTAAGGGTTAATTTAGCAAGCCGTGGCGCCTATAGAATGTTCGAAATCGGATAAGTACGCAGACACAATTCTAGATAACATCTGAAGATTTAAGGATAATAAAGTTTTGAAGGCGCTCTTTCTCATGCTAACACATGATTTCGATGGCACACATCCATTACATAAATATAATCATTTAGTTACGTTGCTCACCTGATATTATCCGTAGTACAGTAGGATAAATACTTTGAAAAACAAATTAGAAAGCATATGTTAATCCTTATAAAATAGAACACACCAGACGACATTGTAAAATTTTGTTGCTTTAAATTACAGCCGACAAAACAAAAATGACCCCTAAATTTTCTCCTCGAGATAATTGTTCGCCACTTAGCTGCCAGAGAAGCATCCGATTTAGGCCTAGCATATTAAACCACTCCTGTTCTTTGTTGATCGCGCATTACACACGACATCTCTTCTCAGGACTGGTGTTGATGCATTGTGATAATGGCGAAAATGACCATGAATTCGAAAGACATGCCTTCTTTTCTGCATCTATTTTCGCTGAAAAACCAGCACAACTTATTTTGTCGTTTTACTGTTAAGACGACGACGCATTCCAGATGTGTTCACAGATACAAATCAGCAATTGGAAAAAAAAAAAATGGCCGTAATTACGGTCGTTTGTTCTGAACATTTCATTCGGGAAAACAATTCTTCCTTGTCGGTAACCACGAAGTTACAATAAGGAAATCAATTTCGCGAGATGGTTTTGTGATCATGTGGATTCGTTTTACGGGCACACTGTCACCGACAACTGAATTTGTCCTACAGCTACAGTGTTGTCCCCAGTTAATTTTACACTGTTGTAATTTACAGTAGCGCTTGAAAACTGATCCGTTCGGCTAACACTTCAGTGCGCTCGACTGACTGCGTCTCGGTCGGTATGGCCGTTTGTCAAAGCAGCTGTGCAGCAATCGAGGACATGTAGACGATGATCTGCTTAGAGGGGAAGACTCAGAGGCCGCATCATTTGCTCATAACTCCAGGATTTGTGTTTGTTTTGTTTCCTCAACTTCCATCCCCCTCTTACTTGCGTTTAAATTCTCGCTGGTTACTATGTGTTGTGTGGCTGCGGCTATTGTCGCTGTGTTGTGTTCGCTTGCTCCGACGAAAATGGAACTTCAAGATGACGATGATATTTCCTGTACAGCGTGAGAGTGTGTTGCATTTGTACTCTAGGCGCGCCTGGCGGCGGCGATAGTATACTGCTCTCGTGCCTGGACCATGAGAAGCTGATCTGTTCCATCTAGCGTGGGTTTTAAACCAAGGAGCGGCAATGTTTATATCTATATTGACATCCGGGGCGTACACGCTTTGTCCACAAATCCTGTTCCGCCATTCATGAGCCAAGAAATATTTTTGTATTAAAAAGTGTGGCGGAATTGTTCCGTACATAGATGTGAAACTAACTTCATTATTATTTCTCCCTGCCCCCTACAGTTCACGTGCAGTGCGATTGACCATCGTCGTTGAGAAAACATGGGTATTCGTTATGTATATTTTTGTGAAATCAATGTTTGATTACGTATTCTATTTTTGTACACGTCTCCCAGAAAGGACCAGTTCTAGGTAAAATATTGTGTAGAACAGCGCAAAAAAAAACGACAGGGACGAAGGAAGACAACAAGACGAGCGCTGTTGTACACTGCAGGGACTGTAAAAGCGACGCTTGTTAGCCATTTCTAGAGGAAGCAAAAATAATCAATCGGCGTAATGACCAGACAGTTCGGGAGATTTTAGAAGCAAAAGAAATCAACAGTATAAAGGAAACTTGTATGAGCAGCCCGTCTATAGCTTTATCGGACCGTGAAGTAAGATTTATGAACACGAGAAAATGATGCGTTGTGAAATTCTGGATGACACATGGTTCGATTGCATTCTTACACTTTCCGGTGTTTGTTTAGTTGTTCTTGTTTCTTTTATTGTGTGAACGTGTTCATATATATGGATGCAGGCATGCAATAAACTTGTCCGTTGAAAGTCAGCGCTCGTCTTGTTGTCTTCCTTCGTCCCTGTCGTTTTTTTCGCGCTGTTCTACACAATGGATTACCAACATGCCCAAGCTTCTGTTGTAAAATATTGACAGTTCACACCGCCTATGCTGTTTGATTTCCTTGCCCATTCAAGATGAACTTTCAGGCTCTCCCAGCTTCGCTCGAATGAGCCAGAAAAAGCATAGTGAACATAGCTGCTTTCCTTTAACCGATTAAAGATGTAAATTATAGGTGCATAATCTTTATATTTTTATTATTTCAGGATGGCGGACAAATTTACGAGTTTACCTATACCACTGTGAAGACTACCTGCACCCCAAAAGACAGCGATTCCGACTTGTATTGCTTGCCATACGTAAGGAAATATAGTTATCGTTACATTCTTGTGCGTTCCAACAGAGAGGGGAGAGAAATGCAAACAATGTTTGTAAAGCATTGTCTGAAAAATGTGGCAATACTGCAGGATTTTTGTGCTGCAAGGCAGAGTTAGCCTGAGGCCAGCTTTCTCCAAATCGCTTTGCTGAACATGAGATGGGAATCGAAGGCGGGGGGGGGGGGGGAGATCGGTCGAAAGCCCATTTTGTAATATTTCTCAACTAAGCCCATCACAGCTCCAGGCGACTATTTTATCCTTTTAATAAAGGTTGGCTACCCGGTGGTGCTATTTTTTTTTGAAATACATAAATGCTGAAAGAGCATCTTATAATCGAATTATAGAATCTTATAAAGGGAACAGGAACGGAAATAACGAAATGGGAGAAGAATTTCTTTATCTAGTTTTGACTGGCATGGAAATAGCATGGTATTATTTACTGCCAGAAAAAACTGATTAGAGTGGGCACTTCCACTTTACATTCTATCGATAGATAATCATTGTTTCTCGAACATTGATGCCTTCACCATTCAGCCACGATCTACGGTATTATTTTTAGATTAGAGAAGTGTCTAGTAGAAGCTCTAGTCGGTGATGTACTCTCAAGGATGGGCTAGACACAGCGTAGAGGCCCTCCGAAATTAAATGTCACACGGCAACCACCGTAGTTCACTTTGTATAGCGCGCGTTCTGAAGTAAAGCGAATCACACTATTTTGCCTTCTCACGCTATCGACTGGCTGTGTAATGGGAATTGAAAATTATCGCATGCTTAGTCTTTAAATAATTGTTGGCACTGACTCCAGAAAATATTGGCTCTCTCTCTTCATCATACACTTTACTTTGTAAAAGCAAATTTAGAGTCACATGACGTGTTGCGATCGCAGTTTCCTTTTGTAGGCGCCGCGTCATGGACAACCGGACTCGTCCTCGTGTGTTTAGTAGTATTTCCAGCTTCTGTTAGATTGCTAATTTGGTTATTTGCCTAACGATCTGAGTCATGACTAACAATTCCGAGTCTGCTAGAGGAGCCAACAATCTCTTGCTCAGCATGATTGAATATCAAAGCTACAGTGCGCACTAAATAAGGCCGGCTCAATGTAGGACAACGAGGCTGTATCGTATCTAATACATCAATAGGCAAAGCTTTCAAGATTCATCTTTTACATTTTCTGAACTTCATAAGGCCCCATGCCTTGCGTGCTAACGACTCCTAAACTCTATTCTTGTTTGAAATCTGCACATTTACGCTTCGGCTTCCCATGTTATGTTTCGAACCGTATTGGTCGTTTTAAATTCAGAGGGCACATCAACATTCGCCTGATGATTACTGGACAGAAATTGCGAATCGTTATGCGAATGCGGTTTGACTAGTGTTAGTTAGCCTGAGCGTATTCACTTCTCATGCGTTTGCGTGAATCAAAAGGTATTTGCTGCATTTCGCTGTATCACGCATGGCAGTGGTTTTATTAGGAAACATCTTTATCAAGGCCCCTTGCCTCACAAAATACCAAATGGTTCAATTCCTGCGCAACGCCACCCCCACAGAACGTGTCGAAAGATGATCTCGGAATGCTAGGTGTGGAAGTGATGCTTACGAAATTGTTGATTGACAGTGAGCAAATACTATTCTCTATTTGTCATGCCCTCATTTGGTGCTGTTCCAATGAGGGAATGTGCAGCGTTTACCAAACAAGCGTTTTAGAAAATTCGGTAGAAATATTCTATTTATGTGCGCAGTCAGTTCTGTAAAAACCACAAAGCAAGTTTCTGGTAACTGTGAACAAAAGCTGCAAAACAGGCATTTGCAGCATTCAGAAAAATCCGGTAGGGGATGTGCACTGGCTTGCAATGTTCGGCTCACAGAATAAACATAATAACTTCCGAACAATCGGCTGCAGCTCACGTTGCTTCGTGGATGCCTCCCTGTGCAAACTGAACCGCGTACGGTAATGATTTCTTCGTGGTCACGCCCGAGGGACTGAAAAGACGAAGGCATACAAAACATGCAGAATGCCCAACCTTACACAACGTTTTCTTGGAGGCAATAATTTCTACAAAACCTCGCACATAATTCATCTATCTTGAAATAAAGCCTAGATATCTTAGCTTCTATTTCAGTTCGTGTGGAGGCTTCATAATGTTTTCATACTAGAATGCATATTTTTGTACAAGCAATGCCATCCCATTTTAGAATTTTACCGAGGTGCCTGCGGCGCTAGCCTCGAGCAACCTCAAGAAATGTAATGCCCCGCCAGTGGCTATCAAGTATTTTCTAATTGACTGCAAGAACAACCGTCTTCAGAACTGCTTCCGCGATGCGCCTGTTGACCCTGAGTGCGTTGAGTTACTTCTCGCTTAATTTTTTGTCTTCTAGAATCATCAATAACTAATAACACGGTCCGGCTCGCAACGCTAACTACAGCTTTCATAGGGTATGTCCCGACATTGTTAAATACATCAGGTGAAAGTCTGTTTTCTTCCATGTTGGGAACTGGATAGACCTGGCATTTTGTTAGCTTCCCTAAAACTAAATTCATCTTGTCCTGGAAACTAGAAGTAGGTAGTTGTATTGAAACGTAGGAAGCTAAGTGAAAGTGTCTAATAACACTCGTGCAGGAACCTATATCCCTCCGGTTCATTCACTCAAAGGTATGATCGTGCATTGTTTTACGCACGAGCTCACTAATTTGATTGGAAATTGATTTCTTTATCTTCTCTCCTCGCAGGGAAATGCTACTTGGTGTAACATAAAGATATACGAAAGGCACAACTATATCCAATTTACGTACCATTACTGCGAAAAAGCACTATAAATAATTGAAGATAAGAGCGCATGTTGGGCGCATTCTGCGACAGAAATAAAAAATCGAATGAATGAAGGAATTGTGAAATTGTTTTTTTTTTTTTTTTTTTTTTTCTCATGATTTCAGTTAAGAGAAATAAGGTTCAGGCAATGCTGGATCGAGTAACATGCGCTTTGTTGGTGTGGCCGGACTTTCTAGACTTATGTTTTCTGGTATGACGCCGCTTCACAACATGTATCGAAAATTGATGGCAAAGGAAGGAATGTCATAGTTTGCTTTCATAGTTTGTCATAGTTTGAAATCAGTTTACGGTGGCCTCCGCCCCAACATTCACAGCATTACGCCTTTCTACTTTATAGACGAAAAGTGACTTCTTGAAGTGCAGGACTGGCTCGATTCGGGAACTTTCGACCTCTACAAAAACATCGGAATGGCCTGGGGAGACTTTTTGGGCAGACAGATTTCTTTCCACAATAAGGACACAGTGCAAGCGAGCTGTGCACTATTGGTCCCCCTTAATGTAGTTCAAGTAAACAAAGTTATTTGTGATTTCAAGGAACGAAATTAGGCTCAGGGGAAAATGGAACTATAATCTATAATGTGCATTGCATAATGTATTATCTACCTCCAGATTATAATACATAAATAAATGAATAAATAAATCTTCGCAAAAAATTTAGATAAATTCAAGACCTGATGCCGCGCGTTTTCTTATTAATTGCGTTTTTGCCTGACGATTGTAGCTATAGTGCAAACCAGGCAGAGCTCTCGGGTTTAATATGTTATTTATACAAGCAGCCGCCTTTCGCCTTTATGAAAGGAAAGGTTTATGCAAGCGTTCCTCGTGATAAAGGCACTTTTCAAGCACAATTGTAAAATATGCTTGATCTGGTTTACAACACCTGATAACGACGTTACGAGACATATTCACGATTTCGCACCCGGCCCGCATATGGCAGCTTCACATAATCACATTCATTCCTGAGTGTTCTCACTGGATTCTCCTTCCAGCATTGCGATGCACTTTCATATATATCGTTGAATCATATGTTCAATTTAAATTTCCTTCCGTCAACCATATATGTTATATGTGCTAGATGAAATAGTTTTAATGTCTACCCTCTCGCCGATTCAGAGTGGTTAGCGAGCTCTAAAAACTCAGGCGGGATACTCTGATGCCAAGCCGGTCGCGCCTGCATGCTGTGTGACATCAGTTAGCGTTAAAGACTAGAGGAGTACAAAAATATCCTGGAGCCTTCGCCTATGCGGTCTCCCTCACTGCGAGAGAAGCTTTTGAACGTTAAACTACGCAAACAAAGGCAAAATTAAAAACAATATGTCTACATAGTTTCCTGTACGTTTCGAGTGCCAACATTCTAGGAACATTAAAGAAGGCGGAAGACACAGGGTACTTTTCGAGCCATTTATTAAGGCATTCACAAAAACCATTGAGTAATGCACTTTCCAGTAAACATGGAGACCAATAGCTGGGCGTCGTATTTTCTTATTTCGTCTTCGCCTGCAACACTAGTCGTGCAAGACGCCCAGATGATGCCATTTAGTGTCAGTCATGGCAGGGGTCAAATGATAGGCAACATGTGGCCAGACGTCACCGACGAGAACAACCTCGACGATGGTGCTACCTGCACCACGAAGAGAACGTAACCTGCACGGTTACGTTCTCATGACCCACAGCGGGCCGACGCGGCTGCGACAACCTACAACGACGCCACGACGCCGCATGGTTGTGCAAGGATTCCGGTAGTCGTGTAAGGATGTGAGCGCCCCTTTCCTGCGTGTAGTGAGTGTAACGCTTTTCTTTCTCTCCTTTTCCACTACACAGTCATTCGTCAAATTGAACAAAACGAGTACGAAGCCATTCCAGATGTAGTCACGCCATCTAAGCAGCACTGTTTTTGCTATGAAGTGGTGCATTTTGTGTTCTAAAGCCGCAATATTATATGATTTGTGTTTGAATTCCGAGCGCTTATCACTTTTCGATGTATGCATGCTTATTCTCGCTTCCTTTCTTTAGGATGAGGTAAGGCTTTATACCTCATTAATGTTTATTTTCTGATATTAACGCCACTGAATGGTGAGCTTACTGTTTTGTTTCTTGCGAGAGTTGCAATCATATGTACCGGCAATTATTCTGCATCAGGTTCGAATTGAGAGCACTCGGGAGATGCAGCATTCTGCTCGTCGAGGGTCGCCGAGCTCGCATGTTAATATTATCATGGAGAATTGTCTTTTGCTTTGCAGGCGCACATCAGGCCCGATAAAGTGTTTATTTATTTGCGAGACCAGTTTGCTCGTTTATACTAGCGGCACCAACACCCGATCATAAGTCATCACTACCACTTTGATTAAATTTCCTACGAGCTAAATCGGGTGATATTGAAACCAGAAAGTTCCTCACTCGGATATGAAATAAATTTTGTGTTTAGTAGTAGCAACATCATCCTGAACTTCCGGGTTCCACTTGTTTCCGGGCTTATGTATGCGCTATAGTGGCCCAAGAGCAACTTCGGCGTGTCACTATTTAGCCAACTTAGTCACATGCAAACTTTTGGTGGAGTTACGGGAAGCAATCTATGCACTTCAATGTCTAAGCTATATTACCTTCCGTTTATCTCACTCTTTTTAGCACGGGCAAAATGTAGACGCTATATCATGAGTAGCCAAATTCGGCAATCTGCCTAAGCTTGACAACAAACCTACTACAATTATTTGCCGATCCTTAGAACAAAGCCGTCGCCTGGCTGGCTTGCCCCAGAGCGCGTAAGGAGAACACAAGCAGCTGCGCAAGCAGCTGTTTATCCTCGAGCTCTATATAGAAGTCGCTTTCGGAACCTCTGTGCCACGTAGTCTCAAAAAGACTGTTACGGCAACTCAATTGTCTGGAAGACTATGCATGGCGAGCTTCTCAAGAGAAGGCATTAGATTTTCAAGTGCCTAATGCCCTACATATTTATTTCGGAGGTGATTCAGAACTACCCATTTTGGTCGTTTCAGAACCTGAAATTCACCTTCACACTCGTTTGCGCTAGCGCTAAGCGGATTAGTCATTTGTCATAAACGTGCTCAATGACGATCGAACAAACACCAAAAAAATTTGAACATCATCTCTATATTCTCTCCGATTATTCCTTTCATACAATGCACGGTGCAACCGCAGCTCTATATAGTATACCTCATTTGAATGCTGCCTAATGAGCTTCGTCCTCCCCGACTGCAAACAATGTTGCCATCAAGGTAGGGCTTTGTGACCAAGAACTATTCAAATTCAACCTGTCGCAAACCAGGCGCATAAAAAAGCCACTTTTCGCGAGCAAGGCTGGTAGCTCATATGTTCGCAAATTAAAAAACACCCGATGCAAATAAAGCATAGAATAGATAGTTAATAGGTCTCCGCTTTAATTGAGGCTTTAAAATACGGACATAACATGGCGTGGCAATGGGTTCAGATCCCAGAAGTGGGCCCATGACTCTCTTTTGTCTGCTTTCTTCTAAGTGATCTCTATTGAAACAATTATACGAAATAGATTATATGTTCAGCAGCAGTCTTTGCCACGCTGATAAATAAAGAATAAATGCCTCGCGTATTTACCATAGCTGTCACCACCACTTAACTGTTTCATGAGTCTATAGGTTGTCTACAGCCAGAAGGAAATTAAGGCCATTATAGACATTTAGCTGTAGACAGTCTATAGACAAAAGAAAATTAATGCAGCTTTAGACAATAATCTATATATTGTCTATAGACAGTCTACAGGCAGAAGTATGTAATCATCTTAATTTTTTTTTGGCTATAGACAGTCTATGGACTGTCCATCGTCAATAGGAAATATCCCACACATAGACTTTGTCTGTAGATAGTCTATGAATTGTCCATAGACGAGAAGTTAAGCCGGTTTCTTTAGAATTTTGTCTCTAGATAAGCTATAGACAGTTTATAAACAAAAGTCAGAGTCTAAAGGTTGGCTATAGTGTCTACAAAATGTCTATAGGCCGTCTATATATAACGTTCATAAGGGATAAGAAAACCGCGGTCAATCCCACCATGCCATGCCACTCATAAGAAACGGAATGATTTCGCATTGAAAATTTGAACCTCGTTCAGTTCGGTACTGTTGATCCACACGACGGCCTAAACGCAAACAGACTACGCGCAACTTCACGTTCACCGTGCCGGATATGAGAATGGCAGCTGGCAGTTGTAGTGAGAAAGCCCGCGCCAGTGCCTGATACGCATAATCGCGACTCATTCGTCCATCACCTTTACTGGTGGCAATATTCGGATTAGGCAAATGCAAGAGTAAAAACGTACGAGACGTTCCGCGTTGAATACATTCTTAGAAGCCATGAGATAATTACAATAGGTGCATCCGGTAAGTATAAGCACGGAACTATGAAGATTATTAGAAATTCCAGGCATCTTTGGCCTACTCATTGACCCTGAGACTATCCTTTGTAGCTGTTTTCGTGTTACATGCCTTCTCATGCATTATTTATTGCCGTACTGTCGATATTCATATTCTTATTTGTAGTAATTTTTTAATACCAAAACACAGTTATGAACAACAGGAAAAAGTGAAAAAAGAGAAAACGCAGGTAGGGTAACCGGCAGAAGAAGCCGGTTTGTTACCCTGTAATGGGGGAAAGAGATGAACTGATAAAAGCAGAAGAACAAATGGGAGTAAAAGTCCGAAAGAAGCCACTAGGCGAAACACGTGCTGTACCTGTCTCGTATACCCGATCGATGCTCTTAGGAAACAGTGGAGTGTCAAGAAGGACATCACCGCTGACGGTCGCTACTTTTATTACCTGAAGCAGCGATGCTCCTGGTGTTTTTGCTGCTTTCTTTGATTCTTATCAGAATTTTTTTGGCAGTTGTGAAGATCCAAATCAGAGTTCCAAGTACAGATCCTTATTCGAAAACTTTCCTTGACTAGACGGTGAGAAGTGCCCTGTAGGGGAGGGTACCATAACGTTGGGACAAAATTAAATCAGCCATTTCTGTCCTTCAGAGCCAGAAATCTCCTCTCCCAGATGGTATGACAAGCGAATTCTGTAAATCATTTACGCCTTGCCTAGCGCCTGTTTTGATGGAAGTTTTCCATACATCTTATGACATTGGTTTCTTGCCTGTCCCACTATCTATTCCGGGCGCAGAATATTAATTCCAAAAAGCGAAGATACTAATCGGTTGAAAACTGTTGAAGGATATCGTCCAATCTCCCTCTGTAATGTTGATTATAAAATGTTTGCCAAGGTTTTTTGTTGCCGTCTGCAGCTGGTCATTATGAACTTAATAGGTTTGCATCAGGTAGGTGGTATCAGAGGCCGTAGTAATTAAACACATATCCATATTGGAAATTAAGTATTGGAGACAGTATTTAGTGAGACGGACCAAGTAGCTCTGATTCAAATTCACTTGGCGAAGGCGTTTGATAAAGTTCGGCACAATTTCTTGTTCACGATCTTGGAGTATGCAAATATTGGTGACGTTTTGCACAAAGGCATAAGGCTGTGCTATAAGAACTGCTATACAAGGCTAACTGTTAATCAGCAGCTAATGAGACCAATACCCCTAGAATCACCTGTTCGTCAAGGATGTCCACTGTCTCTATTGTGGTTTCTCTCCGTGGTTTCTCTCTGGCTCAATGTGAAGTTAAGATTTTAGCCTTCACTGATGATGTTGCTGTTTTTGTTCTGACAAAAAGAGTGTTTTACACTTTACTAAACACTTCTGTGATATATCAGGCGCGGTTCTTAATTTAGATAAATCCAATGGGCTTTGGTTGGGTCGTCGGGGCACTAAGCCAAGCCATTTCGGCGGAATATGCTGTGACTATAGCCCTCTTCACTACCTAGGGCTTCCGCCGCACCAAGTTCGCAACAGTGCAGCCTACTGGGATTCACAAATTGTACCTAAGCGGCGGCAAACACAGGGAATGGGTAGGGGAATCTCAGTGTTTGCTAGGGTACACGTCTGTAACATATTTTTGTTTGCGAAGCTTGAGTATCTCCTTCAAGGCCTGCATTGTGCGAGGTGGAAGGTACAAGTAATACACAGAATATCTGCGGTATTCGTGTGGCGCTCTCAATGGGAGCCTATGCGGCATGACATCTTGTTCCTTGCCTTAGAGGCTGGTGGCGTGGACCTTACTCACCTGTTTGTGAATCAACCGGTTTCCCCCTTTTTTTTTTCAAATCAGCGTACCACCGGTTTCTTGTAGCAGTGCTCATTAGGCGTCTCAGTTCTCATTTGCCTTACTTATTCGCTCCGACTAGACAAGCTCGTGAGGGGCGTTATGGGGATTCCTTAAGGAGGTTGCTGAAACTTTTAATTTCCTCACTGTGCGCTTCTCTTTGGATTACCTGTATAGCCTTTCGAGAAAGCATACGACCCAGGTTGTATCTGAGTCTTTGTTCCCTACGCCGTTGTAGCGGCAGCCTTATCTGAATTTTTGGGACACCAGTGTCTAAAACGTGTTAGGTGAGTGTGCATTCAGGCAGCCGCAAAAGCATTTTTTAACAAACTACACACATCGACGCTGCCTGTCGAGACATCTCTATTGATAAGGCGATGTTTGTGCCCAGGACGGTGGATTGTCGTATGTGTAGCGTGCCGAGACAATTGATCATTGCTTTATTCTGTGTCGAGATGCTATGTTCTTTTCGGGCATACTACAACGAACACTTAAGAAGGACATTGAAATTATACCATATACGATTAGAGTTTTGCCTGTTGACAGAAACTCTGTTGTGCCCTATGATTTATTTGTGTTGATGGGACTTTCAGTCTTTGGAAAACCCGTATGGTCGACAGACATGCCGAGCCACCAAGAGCGTCCAAATCTGTGTTTCCTGTGCAGTGTGCTTTGGTGAGAAGGGCATATGCTGCACGCAAAGAACCTCCAAACTGGCTGCTGTACCTAGACGCATGTGCGTGCTTCCCTGAATTTTGATGTTTTCGTGGTGCTGAAGTGTCGGTTTAGGGATATGGCGGGCTCGTATTAACAGTCCGGTAACTTGAGATAGGAACAAGTTTGAGTAAGCCAAGTTTTTATTTTTTTTTTCATGAAAGTTTTCCCATGCACTAAACAAGAACAAAAATCCGGGGCTTGGCGTAATTGGTAAAGCGCTGGGATGGGAATCCAAGGGATGGATGTTCGATTCCCGGTGGAGACAAGGTTTATTAATTTATTTTTAACTCTCACTCTCGAAAGCACGACATCTCTATTGAAACCCTTCCGTCGATAATGATGAGGCATTAAATGCTTTCGCCTTAATATAGCTGCTGCGAATGTGTCAGGCCTCTCTAATTGTGTCAGCACACTTGCGTTCTATGTATATAAAGATTAACAGAACGCTACCACGTGTCTAACTACCATTAAAAACTTTTGTTGAGTTGTGAGTAGTGTGTCTTTATCGCCAATAACTTTTTGCTGTTTCTCTGCGGTGAACAGCGTTCTGCTCATATTGGTGATGCCTAGCCTGATAAGAGGGTACGTGGTACGTGGGCACCAAGTGCTGTTTACACGATATCATTATGACCTTAAACCGATCATCGTCTTTTTTTTTCTAAAGCGAATAATAAGACATGATATATGTATTCTGCATTTGCAGGGTTGTAAATTAGTTCTCGTTTTCTTTCAATAAACTGTCCTGGGTCAGACAGGATGTTGTATTAGCAGTCGTCTCAAGAGTGAGAAACAAATGGGTACTGTACACTTTCCGTTAAAATACAACTTTGGCCCCGCCGAGTTATAGCAGTGATCAGCTCGACTGCAGTGCCCAAGGATGCTGAGTGGAATCCTGGTCATGTCGACCACTTTTAGACGAAGACGAAATGTAAGGCAGCCGTGTGCTGTGCGATCTCAATGGACGCTAAAGAACACCAGGCAGTCGAAATTTAGAGAGCCCTCCTTTACGGCGTCTCCATAGCCTGAGTCCATTTGAGACGCTCAGTCTCACATACTGAACCAAACGTAAAATTGAAGTTTGTTCTGGCGAAAGATAGTTTTATTTTCGAATTGATTGGATACATATTGCTGGGAGAAGAAACCTTGGTGTTGGCAGCAACCATCTTTCGTGACGGGACATGCTCAATTCGTACATTCCGCGTGACCTGAAACAAGAATATTATTATCGGTCCTCTCCTCTCCTCGTACACCTTCTTTCTTATTGAGTTTCAGATAAAATATGTGATATTAAACTCGAAATACTTTTAGCCCACGTTGTGAGCGGCTTTCAGGTAACTCAAAAGTATTTTATATTGGGCGAGCTGGTTTACATACATCCTGCATAAAATTAAGCACAAAACGTAACGACGGACACAAGGAATAGATAACATGAGCGCTGCCGAACAACTCAACATTTAATCGAAAACTCGTGGAAATATGAAGCGAAGAAAGGTGCTATAAGCAGCCTTATAAAATAAAATCACTAAAAATCACTGTCACCAGTAGCTATTCCTTCACCACGAGTCTTTGTCAAAAATACACAGCCCAAGAGGTTTGCTTCTAAGCCTCGTAACGGAGCTCAGTGCGCATCTGCACCATTTGAAATCTAGTAGACGACAAATCTAGTCCCCATTCTTCTCTATGCTTACCTATATATTCCAGTATTGCTTCCAGAAGCTTAGTTAGAGTGCTTAGAAGTGAGCGCCTTGGGCTGTATATATGTTTTGACAAAGGCTGTACCTATGTAGATAGGCTATTTCTTTTTCCCTATAGAGCTAGAGACGTTTTGGTACCGACATGTTTGATGAAAACATAAATTAAAGGGAAACATGGTCGTCCTTTTCTATAGATAGGAACCGAGTTCCATGCGGGTTTATATAGAAATAATAGCTCGACGTTCGCTGCAGGACATTCCCTTCCCCTCCCCTTTAAAGAAAACCCCCATCTCAACAATCTACAAACGCATGTTTAACAGTCTTTGGCTTTCTGCACAAAATACAGTTCACATCCCCTGGCACATTATTTCTCTTTCTGCCATCAATGTCTTCAAGGTCAGAACCTCCACATGCTATTTAAGAATAATGTTTTCACAGAATTCTGTATCAGGATTCCTTTCAAACGTTTCAATACATTATGGCTCAGCCCAGAAGAAAATAACGGCCGGTGCACAGGAACAAGCTAGACTATTCCATAAGATATTTGCAGAACTGTTTTTAGTGACATTGGTTATGTATTTAATTGAAGATCGTCTATGCTGCTGGAAACATTTCACGAAAATAACATTGCCAACCAGCGTGACAACCAGTTGCCGCAGCAAATATTGGCAAAGCTTTTGCAAAGCGTAATTAGCCAACGGTGCGTAGAAAAGGATTCATTAAATCTCGTAAGAATAAGAAACAGTTAACCATTTGGCACAAAAATAATTGCGACAAAGACAATTCACCGTCGCCTGTGCGGCGAAACGAGGTTTCTCCGACCTTTTTCTCGTAACTTCAGGCCCAGATATAACCTGCAAAGGCACTGTGTATATTTTGTATATTGATCCTTTAACGGTGCGAAAGCTGCATCACATGCCACATTTTCCTGAAGAAAAAACAAACAAACAAATTGTATGTGGTCGTACGAGCAAACGCTGACATGTGTTTTTCTCCCACGCCTCGCTTATCCCCCTGTTTTCCAGCCTTGTTCCGCACTTCATCTGTCTGCTGTCTTGAGTGTGTTTAACTATACCTGTACTTCTCAAGGGGGACTCCCAGGTGCTTTGTTGGAGTCGATAGCCACAAAACATATCTAAATAATCTAGGATTTTTCTCTGTTCCCAATACCAGAACCCAAAATTTATGTTAGTTGACAGCGCTCTGATATAGCCATATTTTGTGCAGTACATCAGGGTGCCTTCTGGGTGCGATGATCAGATTTCCTTATATAAACTAACGTCGCTTCTTCACAAATTACGCCTTTTTATCCGGTTTAGCTGAAAGTTTTGAGGGCCGGGTGAGGCCTGTAAATGTGATTTCCAGTGTATCAAAAGGCATTCTACAAAAGCTCGAGAAGCAGCGTATTAGCGAGCAAAATAGGAATTCTGCGCACGTCCTCCTGTACCGCCATAAGCTCTTGCACAATATGAAGAAATTAGCCAGAAGGTACAATATTATTCCCCTGTTTTCTGCACTGTGCAAGCTGTGTAACATCTGTAGCGTGATGACCAGGATAAATAAGCGTGAAGGTTACGGAATCAAACATACGATGCAATCCATGAAATGTATTACGGGAGTTGTCTACGAGATTCCACTTTTATGTACTAGGTCTTACATAGGGCAGACTGGTAGATGCGTAATTGTACGTTTAGCGGAATATGGGCGGTGTAGGAGTGATAACGTAGGCGGAGATCTGGTGGACCACTGCAAGAAGCGCAGGGAGGGCTATTGCGGGTATTAATGCTGATCAGACGGCAACTTCAAGTGCGAGTCTCTGTTATGGAGTCCGAAATTAGGACCAGAGCGCGGGACCAACGCCAGAGGAAAGTGATCAAGGCCTTGCTCCTAGCCAGGGGAGATAACTGGTGCGAAAGCAAATCATCGATTGTCTTATCCAAGAAAGAATTCGGGTGTCTTGAAGGTAGCATTCGCTAGCCCCACCTCTGTCCTTTTAGGTGTCTTTTCGCTGATTACCTTCTTTTCTCTTACTGTGTTCTCTTATTTAACTAACACCGCTGTTGCCATGGTTGTTTTTTTTTTTCATTTTTTAGTTCTTGTTGTTGATGGGGTTCGATACCGTCGGGTGTTATTTCGTTGTTTTGCTTTTACTCGTTTGAATCTGCTTTTGCTAAGCTTAACTTCATCTTTTGATATGATATGACTTCTTGTTCTGTTGTTTCTCACGAGTCATCCAATTTTTGAGCAGCTACACATACCGTAAAAACCCGCGTATAATACGAGTTTTTTTTCCAACTTTCAGCGTTCCAAATTTCCGCCTCGTATTATTTGCGGATCCCAACCAAAATGTCGAAGTTTTGCGAGAAGTTTTGGTTTTGTTGTAGCCGCGTGGCTACGGCTTGGCTTTGTTATCGATGTGCGGCTACGGCTTGGCTTCGTTGCCCTAACGTGGCCGCACCCTGCAGTGGCCACGACGTCGAGGTGTCGTCTCTTCGTTGTTGAGTCGTCGAGTGCGCACAGCATCAGCGCATGTGCTCTCGTGCAAACCACGGTTCGCGAAAAAGTGCACGCTTTTTTCTTTAAGTGAACGAGCAAGATGCCAGGGTCTCGGAAACAGTACTCGGCTGCTTTTAAGAGAAAGGTGATTTTAGTTGCTGAAAACATCGGCAACAGTGCGGCCGGGAGGCAGTTTGGCGTCACCGAGGGAAGCATTCGCGGATGGCAACGACAGAAAGAAGCCCTTTTCGCGTGCAAGAGAATGCGAAGAAGCTTTCGCGGGCCAAAGAATGGCGCATTCCCGGAAATTGAACTCGCTCTGACGGAGTTCGTACGAGAACAGCGAGCATCGCATCTAGCTGTGAGCGTAGAGCTTATGCAGGCAAAAGCTAGGGAGCTTGCAAGGGAAAAGGGAATTCCGAGCTCCGCCTTCAAAGCAAGCAAGCACTGGATACATCGCTATATGTGCCGTGCTGGATTCTCGCTACGCCGGCGAACCTCGATTTCACAAAAGCTGCCCGAATCCTTCGAAGAGCTGCTGGTGGCTTTTCAGCGCCACGTGATTTCTTTGCGAAAGACCAAAAACTTTCAGCTGGGGCAAATAGGCAATGCTGACCAGACGCCGGTTTACCTGGACATGCCATCGCCCCTCACCGTCCATGAGAAGGGCTCTAAACAAGTTTGTATCCGGTCTACTGGAAACGAGAAGACGCGGGTTACAGTCATGCTATCGTGCACGGCAGACGGCCGCAAGCTCCCGCCCTATGTCATCTTCAAGCGCAAGACAATGCCGAAAGGTGAGGAGCTGCCGAAGAATGTCATCGTGAGATGCCATGAAAAAGGTTGGATGAACGAGGATCTTGTCCTCGACTGGGTGGAGTCAGTGTGGTGCAAACGGCCCGGTGCACTGTTGTCCTTTCCATCCATCCTCGTGCTGGACGCGTTTCGTTGCCATTTGGCCGACTCGGTGAAGAGGCTGCTAAGCGACTGCCGCACAGAACTTGTTGTGATTCCGGGTGGAATGACCTCACAACTTCAGCCTCTCGACGTTTGTGTCAACAAACCCTTCAAGGACGCAGTCAAGCGATGCTACGCGGAATGGATGCGGTCAGGTGAGCCTGCAGTGACGCCGGCCGGGCGGCTGAAGCGAGCATCGCCAGCCACGCTGCGCAAATGGATTGTGGACGCGTGGGCAAGCATCCCAGAGGAGCTTGTGCGCCGTTCGTTTAAGAAGTGCGGCATCTCAAACGCCCTCGATGGCACAGAAGATGAGTACCTGTGGGATGATTTGTCCGACAAAGAAATTTCCGAGGAAAGCGCTGCTGAAGATGAAAGTGATTGAAGTGTGAGGTCCGATTTCAATAAATGTCTTGTTTTTTCTCTCTCGTATTATATGCGGTAAAAACTTTTTTTTTCCATTTCGGGTCTCCAGAATTTCACCTCGTATTATATTCGGGTTCGTATTATACGCGGGTTTTTACGGTATATTCAGGGGATTTTTGTGCTGTATATTTGTTCATGGCTTCTGTGATAAACGTTTCATTGGTTCGGATGCTGGTTAGACAATGTTGTGTCGATTCCTTCTCTAATAGGCCATGTGGTGAACTGTCTGTATTTAAAGCTCTGCCATTTTTAATAAACGTTGTGTCGTATAGTACGCGCCAGTTCTGTTTGTGTCTTCCTCTTCTGTCCTCTTCTTTGCGCTCCATATACTTTCACTTAAGATGAACAACCAACTACCCCCCACCAAGATTTTGATTTTACCCGTATACATATTCTAATTTAGTTTATCCAGTGATTACGGTCATTACTGTAATTCAATGCTTCTTATATTCGTCTGGGCGCGGTAAATAGGTGAATGTTTTTATCTTCTGCACTTAGCGGAAACCAAATAGCAAAATTCGTTTATTACCTCACCTTTCCAATTTGCTCCCTGTTCCGCACTTATCGCACTGGTATGCACCACTCCCACTTGAATACTAGAAATGCTTCGTAGTCAATAACCATCATACTACAATTCACTCTTTTCTGAAATGTTGCAAACAAAAAATGCGGATTAGGTTCTCATTCAGTAGTGGCCGCAAAGTCCCACAGAGCCCAAGGAAATTTCTCACTCTAAAAACAAAAATGTCTGGTTTATATTACCACGTCGGCATTCGCTTTTCTAGATATTTGTTATTGAAATTGACTTTGTGAGAGAAAAGTACTGTGAGTCGCTATCCATTCACTTCTTTTTATTTTTTTTTTTCAGTTTCATTGGGGGTATTGACGTAATCTTTTGGTTGGTTGGTTTGTGGGGTTTAACGTCCCAAAGCGACTCAGGCTATGAGAGACGCCGTAGTGGAGGACTCCGGAAATTTCGACCACCTGGGGTTCTTTAACGTGCACTGACAACGCACAGCACACGGGCGCCTTGCTTTTCGCCTCCATCGAAAAGCGGCCGCCGAGGCCGGGATTCGATCCCGCATTCTTGGATGTAATCTTTTTCCTTTTTGTCTTTCTACACAACTGCTATATATGACAACGGCTGTTATGTATAAAAAAATAACCTTTGAAGAACTTCTGTACGCCTTCTTCGTCCAACGCAGACAAAAAATTCCATTCCGCGCGTTGCCGGAAATATGCGGAAATTGCTGCCAATGCTAGTCAATAATGTCGTGAACCTAGGTCACAAGAGAGTAGATATCAAAGGCTGGCAAAAGAGGCTACCTTTAACCGAGTACTGTAGACCAAGGGAGGAACCGGGTGTCTTGATGTTAAGATCGTGCTTGGCTCGGAAAATAGCCTAAGAAAATTACAAAACGATCATTCTCAGTCGTTTGGACATTTTCGAGTCAAAAATTTCTAATTGCTTCGTCGCAGTTGTGTCGTTGCCCTGCTTGCTTCAGCTGATCTTCCACACCGTTACACATGCTGCCCAAAACTTCTTTATATTCAAACATATTACATTCGAGTTATTAGAGGGATGGCACATAACCAGGAGAAGCTGCCACATTTTACCGACCATGCGGTAGCGCTCAGGTTATGTTGCCAGAACTGTTACGAACTGCCAGAGCAACTGTCAACTTGCTCTTTTCGCCTGTCAGGTCACGCGGTGTCCGAAACCGGCACGTTTTTCGCGATAATGCTTCTGCCTTATAAGAACATTTGAAAACTTTGTTTGAGAAACAATGAGAAGCATTACTTTTTGCACACCTTTCAAACCTACCATATCAGCTGCCAAGGTCTTGCCCATTTTCAAGCTGTGATAAATCTTCATTCTTATGCCAGTAGTACATATTAAAAACGTTTCTTTTTTCATCATTCGTGGTAGTATGCACACTTCGTAATTGTGTTGTGGCAATTATTTATATTTTAAGCTTGTTTATTCAGCCTCTAAATGACAGATAATTTTTATTGTACATTATATATGATATAAATTAATAATCTCCCCCCACCATACAGTCGCCTCCATAGCAGCTCGCTTGACAATATCCTTGATAATCGTTAAATGAATGGAGACAACAGCCATTGACACAACCAAAAGCATATAGGGAATTTCTTCTGTTGACAAATGTAAATTTATAAGGCAACTGCCCAGATAATTGATCAGGATCAGAAAGTGGATGCACATGACACCGGTGGGATCGGAGGCCACGAACTAGGAATTTTAAGCCCGATGGTCTACAGACTGACCTATGGCAGTAGCTCTTCAGTCTTCCACTTAGTCGTTTATTTTGCGTGTCACGTATCCCTCAGGGTGTTCGCCAGCACTAACCGCGTCTATTGTAGTGCCCGTGCCACTCCCTATTAACATATTTATTTATTTATTTTCCAATACTGTTGGCCGGTGAAGGCCGTTACAGGGTTGGAGGCAGGTAATACAGTTTTTAACAACGCAACATACAATAGAAACATGAATAAAGTTACAGCGATCCTTGAAGTTCCTTGAATAAAACAAGGCGTCATACCGAATTCTCTTCGGGCACACACACTCTAGGTCGGTTGTAAACGTCAGGCGTACAAGTAGTTTCCGCTGACAGGTAGTGAATGAAGTACACCCTTCCAGCAATCACCTGCAAAGAATGAATTTTGTTCAAAGTATGCATTCACGAGAACAAGCGCTCCTGAAAATTGTGGGAGTATATTTTCTGACGTTTACGTTTAGGTTCAACCGATGCTACGGCTTCGCTGTGGTGGTGTAGTGGTTAGGGCACTCGACTATTGTGCCCAAGGGCCCGGGATTAAATCCCAGCCACGACCACGGCTTTTCGATGCAGGCGAAAAGTAAGGCTCTCGCGTGCTGTGCGATGTCAGTGCACGCTAAGAAACCTCACGTTGTCGAAATTTCCGGAGCCCTCCACTACGACGTCTCTCAAAGCCTGAGTTGGTTTCGGACCTTAAACCCCACAAACCAAACAAATTAAACGAAATGATGCTACTGCTATGTGCATTCTGGACCGATGTTTAAAATTCCTGTCTGATATACATCTTTTACATCTACATTTTGTCGGAAAATAGCACTTCTTATATTCCCCCTATTGTTTGCTCTACTTTACCGTGCGAACCTCATAACGAAACGTAACTCTAACTATTCGGTAACAAACGAACAAGCACTGCGAAATTCCGTCATCGCGCTGAACAAATTTGAGACTTATTGCTTGAGTATTGTTTGGCGTACACAACGTAAAGGTTTGTGAAAATTAGGCTTTAAAATGCACTGCGCAGGTTCTTCAAACTCTCAGGGCACTTATAAACCACAGTGATTGAAGTTTCTTTTCTATTTCAGACATGTGGCGTAAAGTTTGCACTACTCGCTTACTCAATAACCAGAGTCAGGTACAAGTTGCAATCTTATGAGATTTGAGCTTAATCAGTAACCCGCTGCTGAATCTTACACAGGTGTGTAGAGCGCATGAATTCATGAATTTCTGCCGGCTACGACGAGCATCCTAGGCAATGATGAGTCACGCGCCTTTGCCGCAACAAAATTTTCTTGGATCTTAGCAACCCTGCAATCAAAATCTTTTCAATACATTACTGACATATTTTACGGTATTCCTAACGCCTAAAAGAGCTTTGTCATCCACGCGCAATCGTTCAACCTGATGGTAGCCTTACAAAGCTGCCTTCTATTTCGGTGTGCTCGAATAAGGTGAATATCTCGCCGCCGTATGAGATAAACCTTCACAATAGCGGCCCGACCTGATGGCAGGTGTCTCGACTGCAGTTTATTTATTTGCTATAGTGAACTATTCCTGATTAACCGAACTAGCGAGAGCCCGTGTCTCGATTTGCGGGTTGGCGCCGGCGACCACAAAAACTGTAAGCTATTGTTCTTACATAAGCGTAATTAGCCTGTATTGCTGAAGGGGTATTTTGATTTCAGATATGTAGTAGCCTGATGTATTTAGCCTTGGTTTGGAGCTCTGCAGTAAGATTGCGCCTCTCAGTCAAATGCTTGTGCTTTACGCCTAGAAAGTGCGGCTTTCTCATCAGCAGACCCTCAAAGAAGTTATCAGAGCTCATTAACCACAGCTGGACTTTAGAGAAGCTATTTTGCTCAAGCCCTTCTCTGAAAAAGGAAAATTCACGTCGGTTATTCAACACGTGAAATGGGCTGCCCCGTATTGCCTGTTCTGTATTTGTTTCTTCAAACCTTCGCAGTACAGTGCTCAGTCATTAAATAATACACTTCATTACACATGTTTTAAGCATACAACATTTCACCCTACATGTTTAAGAGCTAGTCAGCGCCTTCAGACGAGCCTAGCACATTTTTTATTTGTTACTGACATAAAGGGACCTTATCACTACGGTGGAGCGCGCATTTTGAGACGTATGGCATAGCTTTTTGTGGTGCAAACATCGATAGAAGGGAAATTGAACAGCAACGCTAGATGCTTTTTTCCTGACAAAATTGTTGCATTTTCTACCGCCAGCCAAAGAACGTTTTTTGTAGGCGCTAAACTCTTGTTTAAAATAGAGACGACACTATATTTTCCTTCAATAATGGGCAACAAGGAGACTTTTTTTTTTTTTCATTTCGGCTGGGAAAAAAGGGTAACCGCACACATTTCGATAAGGGAATCTCCATCGCGGCAGCGACCTGTGCCCACGTCATCATCAAAGTCATGCTTACCGAAGATCTGCTCAACAACCTTTAGGAAGGAATTATTTGCACAAGGGGTCGTCAACACCCTTTCGAGGTCTTGACCTCTTACGGTGCAGCGCTTGCTTCTTCAAAGCAAGTTCATGTCACGCTCGCGGTGGAAGCTACGATTGCTGATTGCGCTTCTGCTCTCCATGCAGGAAGTTCGCTTGCAGTGAGCATTCGATAAGAATAAAGTCAAATGTACGTCGTGCATATGGAAGCCCGTATAAGGAACACCACGTTCAAAATCAAACCATATACTTGGCGCGATTTCGCAAAGTGGGTGTGGCCGCAAGTTGAAGGGATTTGTCTCAGTCTCATTTTTTGTAAGCCTTGTCGACTGTTAATAATTAACGTCACCTGGAATCTTTTGTACAGTTAGAAACGTTTCGTTTAATTTAGCATATATAGATTTCCTGTTCTGTCATTCTTCACCTCAATTTTATGAGGTATGAAATTGTTCTGTAAATAATTTTTCAGTAAAGACATTTGCGCATTAACTGCACCCACAAAATGCAATACTACAACTTCTATTTCTAAAAGTAAATCAGTTTAAGCAATCCACGCATAGCACTAAGCCAGCAGGAATGCAGGGAATCTTAAAAAACCCTTTCGCTCCATATTGCTAATAATGCCGGTTTCCCGCAAGACCAGCCGACAAAAGTTGCAGAAATGAATGTGCGCGGAATACACCAAACATTTTGTGGGAATGACTAAATATTCGTTCTAGCATGATTGAAATATTTTCTTAAAAATTTCAAAGCTTTTCACTGTTTGCCATTAAAGCGAAAGAGGCCGGGAAGACGAATTGTGAAAGGATATACCACTTTTGGTGTGTATATGTTTTGTACTTTTCCTCTGACCTGTTGTAAGGCTTCGATAAGCCACATCATTCAGTGTGGAAAGGCCAGTTAGGAAGTAATACTCATCAATGATTTCATATGACACCTACATGTAACAGCATAAAGTGCGGCTTGTTATCAGAAATACTGAATTGGGTCATGCTGGGCTTCAGACAAATCATTGATGCGTTACAGACTACCAAGTTAGCATTGAAAAACATTATTATGCACAGCATATCAATTGGTTCGTAGGACATTTCAGTTGATTGAGAGCGACAATCTTTGCACGCTATTATATTCGTTATTCTGGGTTTAAAATAGCAGTTCTTTTAACTTTTTTGCTCTTTATGCTTGAATTTGACCCATACTGCGCATGCCTTCTACTCTGAGTAATCTTTAAAACGAACAAAATAATTTAGGGCCGTGCGTCTTTTTTTTTTTCGTATTCTTCCCTTTATCGCAGACATTTTTTTTCGAGCATTTTTATGTTTTAAATAAGGCCCACAATATATCGCCCACGTGGCTGACAACGAATTGCTGTTTATCGCACGTCGCGCTCACGTACAAACTACTTTATACGAAACAATCGTCCGGATTATAGTGAACGTTCCGTAGTATGAATCCGAAATCTGCAATGACTGCATTTAAATACCGCAGTGTCATTCTAAAATACGCTTCTTTCTGGGATATACTTTACGCCAAATGACTTAATGGCCTGAAATAAAAGCTGATGAGCACATATTGTATCGGTGAATGAGTGCCTTATTCCTGAAATACTGCAGAGAAAATTGCATTGGGCACAAGTTCCGCCACATGTTCACTCCTGAGACATGGATTAAAATGATTGTGCCTGCGTTACTTTCAGTTAAACATTAGATTTTTTACTAATTGGATAGACACTTTAAACCCCCACTATTCGGTTCCGCTGTTAATATATCAGTGTTATCAGATTGTCTATACATTAGCAACTACCTTACAAATATAAAATTTTGTTTCTATTCTGTATGTGACACTGGTGTTAGATTTAAATGTGGTATTAGTGTGACTAAAGCAATCCTAACTGTTTTACCTCCAGAGTTTACCATTTTAGCAGGCGTGGAGATTCTTTAAGCAAAACATTTCTGCAATCACTTCTTTTAAAATATTAGAGATCAAAGTTTAGGGAGGTTTTGGGCGCTCCTGGAGAACATACGAGGGCAACAGTGATTGTGCCGTCCACTGATCAGCACGCTGTCCCTGCGATTAGATGGTCTGCTGATATTCGCCATTTCTTAACACAAACTGTTATGTAATCTGTTGTGGAGGTCCTGCAAAGTTTTACACGCATCATAAAAGGAGCATCTAAATTGTTTGTTTTTGTTGAGCACTGTTTTGTTGAGCACTTTTAGTGATTTTAGTGGTTTCAGTTGAGATGCATTATATTGACTGATGTGCATTATAAATTCCGTAGTCAGCAGTCAGGACGCAGTAGGGCGCCAATGTCGTAAGACACATACTTCAGAAATGAGGCATAATATTCTGAAGCCTTGAATCTTGGAGAGATCATCAGGCAAAACAATAAAACCATGCCTATTTTATTATCAATATATTTACTGATATTACCATTACCACCATTACCAATGCATCAACAGTACTGCTAGGGAGGATTATTTGCCTTCGAGAAAGTCACACAGTAATAGCAATGACGAGAAGCATACCCAGTGGCTGAGATACACTGGTCCTGTGTATCCTGGTTTAGGTGTTGGTCGTCGGTACCTTACAATATCCTGCGTAAAAAAACGCAAAAGCAGATTAGGTATTTGAAAAAAATTTACCGACTAAGCCTACTGTTTGCTGGGTTTGCTGCTCCTACTTAGGTAAACTTTTCATGCCTTATTTTTATGCATAATCCCTTGCTTATAACGGCCGCCCACGCGGCCTTCACTACAAAAAAAAAAAAAAATAAAAGCATTCAAGAAAAATCAAACTTGCGTGGTCATTTGCAAAAGATTGGGATGCGCATATTTGCTCCGAGGTGTCCCCGAAAATAACGTGTTTTCTAAGGAATGATGTGAAGAGTAATGTGTTCTGCAACTTTATCGTAACCGCTTCGAAAATTATCCCCCTACGACTACAGCCTTACTTGTGCTGTACCAACGCACAAAGCTTGCGCGTTTTTTTTACCCTTTTGTCGCGTAATACGTTTCATCATGGTGCTTAGCAGGTTTCGCTGCGCATGACGAAAACAAGATCCGTCTGCGACGAGACTCAGAAGCAAATGATGCCAACGACGGCGACTTTACGACAAAAGGCAGTTTGGTGCACCATCTGTGGTCGCTGAAGGAAAGCGCCGTGGTTCTACACTGCTTTGCGCCAGAAAATTGCCGTTCGCATCTTTCTTTTCTTCAATCTCGTTACAGACGGGACTAGTTGCTCATCATGTGGGGCCAAATATGGTAAGCACCATTGTAAGACTTACTGCACAACAAATGAGTCTACATCGCGCAAGCTTTCTGCTCGGTTTCACCGCCAGCAGCCTCCAGTTGAGGCGGGAGAATTTGTAAAAAGCGGTTCAGATAAATTTGGAGTGCAATGTATAGTGTAGAAACAGCGATCCAAAACCTTTTGCGTGTGAAAAATTTTTCATCAAAATATTAGCAGTTTCTTCACCCTGCACAGATTTATTTCTTCCTTTTTAAATGCTTTAAAAAAATTACTCAGTTCTTAGAAACTTTATTCTCACAGGTCGTGCCGATTGCCTCCAGGAAATTTATTTGGGCTGACCCGAGGACATGTTTGCGACCGAATGAAATGGTTTTGTAGAAAAAACTTTGGTAATGCATTCTACCGTTTGCTAAAATAGTGATCCTTGACAAGCGGATACAAGATATTTCAAACCACGAATTTTTTTTTTTTCTATTAAGAACGAACTCTAAGCACACTGCGATAGAAAGGCCATGAGCAAGTTTCTGTTGTGTACTGAACCAAACAACCTCGGCAATATTTGCCATATATATACCTGTCTTTTTAAGTAATGAGCAAGTATTGTGGCTCTTCTATTTTGCCCAGGAACCGGAAATTCTTCCTCATATTTGAAATCTGCTGCGTCCCAGCATAAATTGCGGACAATTTAGACATTAAAATTTAAGCTAAAATATTGAAATGAAACTTTCAGCGAGCTTTCGAGCATTGTTAATATGATATTGATATTAGAGTTTCCGCCCTCACAATGCAATTATTTTATATATCGTTTTGTGAAATGTTTGTAAAGTACTGTAGCTAACTGCCACGAAGCGGATTTAGTTTGAAATACATAAATATAGCGTCACATATAGCGTCACAACACGTACCGCTGTCATTACATTGTAGATCCTGTCCACCACATCTAAATAGAGAGATCTCCGTGTACGTCGCCAGGCAGCAACAAATGCCATAGAGCGATACTGTGGGTGACTGTTGGGGTGCACTGGATGGAAATCCTTCAGCCTCAAGCCGGACAGATCGACAGGATGCTTGGTGGCTTCCTGTCCCATATATGGCACCAGGGCTAGGGCAACCGTGGCCATTCTCAGCAACATCATTTCTGTCACTTGTTTTCTGTTGTAAGAAATATTAGACGTTCATCACTAAACAAAGAGGGCGTTTTCACAATCGACATTCATCCTATAATAAAGTTCTTAAGTGGCTGGTGCAAACAATAGGAAGATCGGAATAGAGCTACGGGCTATTTCGTGAACGATTGCAGTATGACATGCAAAAAGAGGTTACGTTCATTATTGCTTTGTTCTTTATAATGAGGTGTGTAGAAATGTCAAACACTGTGCTCTTTACAGTAGTTACAGTTCTGCGCTCTGCCTTGTTGTCACACAGAACGGGCATCAGCTTGTGGATTCAGAGCACTTATATCTGTATAAGTTTGCTGTTTCAAAGGTCGACGGCTGTTCCACTTCTCCTTTCTCAACAGCAGTGCGCTTTCGCCTCTAATTTCTCGTTTTCTTGCAAGTGTGCATCAGTAGGAATCACATACACTTAATCTTATAGAAACCGCTGCCCTAACAATGCACCTTTGTTAAAATTAATATCTCTCTTTCGTGTCAGATGCCAGCGCCCTTCCGCTCTCCGCGGTCATATTATAAAACTGTACATCAAAGTAAAAAAATGTGTTTTGTGAAGTGAAAAATGTGTTGTATGACCCCGGCGTCGCATTTAGCGTCACAATTTATTCCGACTTCCCTGATTAACTTTTACAAGAAGGCATTATTAAGCGGGATATTATCTACTACCAGAAAGCGTCTTGATACGGTTGTTTTACTCACGCAGTTGCAAAGAAGTGGTAAACGAGATGGCATCCACGCTACTCAGTTACCTTTGAGGGCAGTAAAGCTCTGCCTAATTATCAACCGATAACAAGGCTACCTCGAAACGACGCTAATGAAGGTCGCTGTATTTTCAGTTTAGTGAGTGGAACGCATTCGACTCTGCTCGCTATAGCAATATTTTTATGTTGATTCGGCGGCGGCAATAGCAGCAAGCGTGCTCGTTCGGTCGTCGAGCTGAGAATGGCCGTTGTATTCGGTAGGGCTCCATTTAAAGTCAGCGCTGAAACATCAAGATTATCAAGCTAAGGATAGTGGAACACTTTGAAAGAATAAATCAGTTGTGCTTACGTGCAATTATTCAAGACTGACCTTGGCGCTCTCGCGCTACAAAGAAAACGATAACGCTACGCTTAGCGACTTCAAGCATGAACAAACAAATAGTGCATGATCATTCCGTGCGCTTCAGTCACAGCGACGAGACAGCAGGCCAGCGACTGATAATAAAAAATCAAAATAAAGATTTCAAAGGATCACTGAAATATTCTGCTTTCTGAGCTATTGATGTTGCGTATAACCAAACCACACGATAATTTCATTATGTCACTCTCCTTCTTAGTGATAGACGTGCAGCATCCTGTGTTAAAGGGAGCGTCACGGGGAACGTGGCCGAACCGGGAGGGTGGAAGCTCTGAAATCTTTCTCAAGATACCTCCTTTGTGGTAGAGGGTGTTCCACGTCCGCCGCTGTGGACAAACGGGACATTGGGGAACACTCTCAATGATATTGGACACACAACAGAAATACCTAACAAAGTAGAAGACTGAACAGCTGTCCCAGCAGCTCACAATATTGAACACGGCTTGTGAAATTCGGAGGTCATAGTTTCTGATCCCACCTGTAGTATTGGTTGTTTCTTTAAATTTCTAATAATTTACCTCAATATTACATCATTATTTATATTTAATCAATATAACAAATCTTTGCACTTTACAGTGTATAGAGGATAATTCTCTTCAGATACTTTTTACATTTTTATTTCTTAGTAATAAAAAAAAGAGAAACAACTGGTAGCTCGATTACGCCGTTTGAAGAAAGCTAGGAGTATATGTTAACTTCAGCAAACGCCTTGTAAAAGCCGAATTTTTCTATTCAAGGTTCAGCTCATTTTATGATATCGTATATTATGCCTATGTAAACCGTGCAGTTCCCTTGTAGGCATTGTGGACAATTGAGCGTTACCGTTTTAAAAAGTATATAGATACTTTAAAACGGATGTTGCTCCCAGCTTGGGATATCTAATTCTGCTCCGAAAAAGATCCGCCGCTAGCATAGAGCCATTGCTGTTTCCAAACAAAAAGCAACATTTAATTTTTTTTTTCGAGCGACAATGTATTCAAGACATTTATTGAAGCCTGTCGTCTGAATCATTAACACAGATGTTTAAACATGCTTAAGATGCTGTAGCTATAGTTGTATGATTAATCGAAACGCATGCACAAAGTTGGTCATTTGACGCTTTGACAAAGATTCGCATGAACTCACCGGATATTAGTTCAAGATTTGGCTTCAGAAGCGCTTCCACAGCTTGTGGGTCAATTGTTCAGGATGGTCTGTTTTGCACGGTTTGAAATAGCGTGAAAATAAAACAAATGTTCAGAAAGCAATGCCCTGTTGCCTGCATCATTTGTGGAAAGGGGATATACTGAAAGTTAGAGATGACCTGATTTCTGTTATGGCGGAGTACGCCACGTACGAGCCCATGTCGTGCTTTGGTCAATACGAACAAAAGATTTGAAAGCTTTGAACGGCCATTTAGAGGAGTGCTGGCCAGCCTTTCTTGCGCGCCCTTTAATCGTGCGTGCACAATATAACAGGGTTTATTTGCAAGCTTACACAGCTGCTTCAGTGAACACTACAACAATATTGAAAAGTTATAATATTGTTCGCTGCATCTGTTAATTGCACATGTTCGGCCTCAAGATACTTTCAGTTCAGATGAGGGTATTATGTTCTCAACTAGTTACTACTAATGAGTTTATATCGGCAAGAGAAAAGTGGTGTTGGTCAGAGATCATAAGCTGTTTTCATAATTTTTGCCAACCGGAGTGCGGCCGTGAAAAATTTATTTATTCATAATTAGTAACCTTGCAAGGCTCTCTTTTAAAGAAATATACATGATCTTAATGAACACAATGACGGGCAGAGGCATATTATTTTATATTACTTTTGGGTAGCCTCAACATAATATATGCAACTATGCAGTAGTGCTGGAGCAGGGAAGTTCCATTCGCATGCCGCTAAATGCGGTTAATTTTGTTTTGCATTGAGCCACAAAATCTAGAGAGGGCCACAAGGGCATGGCTTACGCAAATTCGTGCAGGTAAGCATTTGTACAAGCTTTCTCTTTGTATAATAATTGAACGTCATAAAATGAAGCTCGCCAGTACAACATGTACCTGAATTAGAGACAAGCAGACGCACCAAAAGTTACACTTCAATAGCCGAATAAGGCGAAAGCAACCTAGGGATAAATTTATTGCTTGGGAAACTCTTCCTGTGCAGCTGGCTGGCCTGGTCGTGTAGTTCGCTCCAGTCAACTGCTGAAAGAGGTGTCAGGAGTCCGCCTAAAGAGGCATGAGCTTCTCACACATGCCCACACGTTGGGCCAGGAGCCATAGGAGGACGTTAGAGTGAAGCGGGCAGCGAACATCTCAATGGTGATGGTCGCAATGGCGCTTTTGGGCCGTCTGAGAAGCGCTTAGGCGTTCCCGACCAATATGTTGTGAACGGAACTCGCACGACCTATGGCATCGGAAGCATAACTGCTGGCATAATCGTCAGTAGGCAGCAAACTGGTGAAAGGCAGCTGAGGGTCGCGGCCAAAAAGGAGTTAAAAGAGTGAGTAGCCGGTGTTACATTGAGGGGACGAACTTTAAGTAAATGTGGCGAAGGGCAAACTGACGTCCTAGTCCCGATTGGGGTCATAGTCAACGTATGTAGACAGACCACCTCTACGTAAGCGTAAGGTTAAGACACTCAGTAAGGCCATTCGTTTCGGAATGGGAATAGCTGTAGGGAAATTTTGGTGGTTAGAGAATAACCGGAGAAGGCCGTGAGCCACTTAGTAAGGAAGCGGCGACATCAATGCGTAAGCAGACGATGGGGAGCACCATGAAGCACGGTGACGACGGGAAGAATATCAGCGACGTCGAAGGCACAGGTAGTCGGTATAGCTCTCGTAACAGCGTACCGGGTAGAGTAACCAGTGGCGAAAGCAATCCATCTTTTCCCAGAATATGGTATCGGGATAGGCCCAAGAAGGTGAAAAAAGCTGCTGCTTTTTTCGAAGCTGCTCAGGTAACAAGCTGCAACGGTACAGCGAACGAAGCGATAAATTCCAGCCCATTAAGACCGCTAGCGCCTGCTATCAAACGTGCGTGACACTCCAAGGTACCCTGCTTTAGGGGTGACATGAAGTTGGGCGAGAACTGTAGAACGCAGGCGAGCCGAGACGACGAGCAAAAGGCCCGTGCCATCTGACAGCATATTGCGATGGCATATTGTTTTGTTACGCAGCACAATTATGCTGACGGCAGGATTAGTGTTGTTGTGCCAGTGGTCGATAATGGGTCGCCGTGAACGATCACAACTAGTACCTAAGCATTCAAATTGCTTCTAACCGTAGCAGGAAATTACTTCGCAATTATTGCCACCAAAGCTAAGCGTCTGCTAGGCAACTTAAAATGGAATTTTCACTCAGCTCCTGTAGCTTCTATTTTACAGAAGAATAGTTGGTTCGCAAATTGAATATGCACCGTCTGTTAGGGAGCCAGGCACTATCGGTCTCACTGAGCAGTTAGATATTATTCAGAACAGCTGCCAGCGTTTTCGCAATGAAATTTATTCTCAACTTCTTAACTCTTAACTCTCGCATATCGTTGAAAACTGACGCGTATATGCCTGTTTATTAAGAGATGTTAAGATGATGATCGGCATGATAAATTTCTCCTTCAGTCTTCATATGTATTATCACACGTAGACCACATTGACAAAGGTGGCATAATTTCATGATGTACTATAATTTTCTCTCACATTCATACCGCGCACATCGAAATGTTGGAATCGGCTTCCTCCTCCAATTGCAACTCTGACTAATGTTTCAGTATTCCAGTCTGCCGTGCGCATTGCAAACCATACAGATGCTCAGTAATATGGCATATACATTGATTTAGATTTTGTGGGTAATTTATTCGTTTTGTAGGTCCATGTATTTAAAACCTTGCCGAAAAATAAGGGCTTGCATATTGGGTAATGATATATAGTTATCGTTTTTTTTCACATGATTTAATACTGGCACAATAATACGTATTTGTGAGTGCTATTTTGATCTCAGCTATTACTTACATATTGCTTTCATGCTCTGTTTCGACTGTAGTTATTTTAGTTTTGCACTCCACCCACTTACCTCTGTAATGTTCCTACCCGAACAGCAACAACAATTAAAACTGAATATATTAATAACTTGATTTTGACCAATTATCTTGCATTAGTGATACCAGCTGCGGAAAAGGACCTTAGCATAACACATAACATTCCAAGGTTATCAGTAAAGGATAACATTGTTGTTCCCTTGATCTAACTGTAGCCGTTTCTCTATATGGCAGTATCTTATGTGACCGATAGGAGAGAATATCGAGTGCTATCGAGGAACATTCCATGCCAAAAAAAGAAAAACTATATAGATTTGCTTCAGATAATGACAAGGTAAGCTTCTTAGCTCACTATTGTTTTTCGCTGGTAATTACCGTATTCCGAACTTGATTTTGGTCTCATCGTGTAAAAACTCCCGGCCGACTCAGTGTTTCATAAGTGTACTTTGGCTACTCTAGTTATTGATTGTTGCTCTGCTTTGTCACACAGGAACTTTAAAAACAGGGGCAAGAGAAGAAAAATACTGAAGTACGAAAAGAAAGTGAAATATTATATATACATGAGACGAAATTTTAGATACGTATATCACTGACGGATTTGAAGTTATGTGAGTGGTCACTAATTGGTACGTACATCCAGCCTACACCAGATATTCATCACAGTCCACGTATCCCTCCTATGTAATGCGTCCATTTCTCAACAAAACCAAACTCCATCAGAATTCTTACTACCCTCTCCGCACCTGAGTGGATCTCCACCATTGGCTGCTGAATCTTCGAACAAAAATATTTATGCAGACCAAATATTTTATTAATGTTACGTTCTCACAGAATAACCATAAAACTTTTAAAATGCTCATTTTTTCTAGTCAAGAGGTTTCAAAAAACGGAACGATGAACAGCAGTTTTAGGTAGTATTGGCACATCCGATTATATTTCTGTCAATGACCTGGGAATGAGATCTGAGCCAAAATGAACGTTAGCATTTAACGTCAGTTTTTTTCAGGCCCAGTTGTATGGGGAAAAATGACTGGAATAAGAAAATTTTATCCGGTGAATCTTAAGTACAGCTGGCTGATTTATGGATGACGTCCTCAATTTGTTTTACAAATAGGACCTTGAAAACTGAGAATGCTAAATTTAAATGAACAATTATTTTAAAGTTTGGTCGCCATTGCACTGCCGCTTCGTCCCCGAATTCTGGAAAGACTTCGGCCACGCTCCAATTTATGCCACCATCTATGTCATCCATAATATCATCTTTTCACTCATTGCTAATATTATTTAGGTTTGGGGCATACACCGCTAGTCAGAATCGCTGTATTAATCAGCGTCTTCCACTGGAATGAGTTGAAAAGGAAAAGTAATATTTCATAGGTGAGTAAGCACAGTTTATCGTCATTGGGAGCGTTTACCGCCTTTGCTGGTGAGAACGTTGCAGCCGGCTAGCTCCATTTACATCGTAAATCGAAATATGCAACTGCCTTCTATCCTTGACATCTTCCGGTGGAGGAAGCAACTAAAAGCGGGTGTGCGGTGAGTGGAGGCTAGTTGGTAGAAAATATTGTTACGAAGCGAATATTAAGGTGAAAGCCTGTAATGCCTCGTCGTTGTCAACAGGAGCAGCCGGCAGAGGCTGTCGGCAGAGGGTGTCACATGTTTGAGGGAGATATTTAAAAATAATTAAGTAAACCTTGTCTCCACCGGGAAACGCGCCTCCATCTCTTGGATCTCCAGCCGAGCGCTTTACCAACTGCGCCACGCCCCGAATTATAAAACATTTACCATAATTCCCCTTGTGTACCGTGAGGACAGCGGGATACCTCGAGTGACAGATACTGCGCCTCTAATTTCCTAAACGAAATATAGAACGCCGGTTAACTTTGATGCGTTCATGAAATGCTGGTTATGTTCGACAAGCGGCGCGCCTTGTACCGTCACGACTGGTCATGACGCCACCAGGCGATTCATGCATAAACGAAACTAACCCCACTGAGCGTCCGATCCAGGTGTCTGTGCGGCGCCTTTCATTTGGTCCTTCCTTGAACACTGCACCACACAGCAAACAGAAGCAGACCCAGATGTCTAGGAGGTGTTAGTACAGCAGGCATCAGCTGCATTTCAAATTGATTTACAGGATAGGAAATTCACAGTATCTCACAATTCTTCGCGGACACATGTGCCACGCCGTAAAGCAGGGAGGAAGGTGGGAGTGAAAGAATAGAGGGAGATGGAGGCGCCGTAGCGGAGGGCTATGATCCACCGCGCTATAATAACTTTCGCCCATCGCACTTTAGGGGTCTAATGTGCACTCTAGAAATTTTTTTTCCGTCGCTACCTACACTGTAGTTTCACCCTCCTTCCTATCCGCATAGTCTAAATCAGACGAATTCAGGTAAGCACATACATAAATTTTTCAACAAAAAAGGATAATACTTTCTGATGCCTCTGATGTCATGTCATCCACAGTGTAATCTCAAAGCGACGGCGAGCGAATCTTACTGCTGCAGTGGTTTGATGTGTGGTTTTGCAAAGCCCGTGTTCCGAAGTATGCGGATTCTTTGATGAGGCGGAAATTGCGTTAGCTACACCATTTGTGCGACAGCGTCGCAAAAGGAGCGAGAGGGAAGCTATTTATTTAAGTCATAAGTGAAAATAGCCGATAAGCCAGGCCAATGGCGTCCGCCCTGCAGGGCTCCACTGGCCTTGGCCGACCTACCAAAGGCTAAACACGAGCTTATTGACTTGCAAAGGTATCGCAGTTCAGCTCTAGGGCCTACCACTCACTGGCGTACCTTGGGTCTTTTCTGGACTGGACTGCTACTGCACTTCTCGAAATGTGGAAGTGTGAAGGAGGGTTGAACGGCTCAAGTGCTACGAGATGGTGGGTACATCCTACTAGACCTCAGGAGATTAGGAAGAATATTTCTCTGTATTCTCTCTAGCATCCGATGTCGTACTGATAAGGACCTAGAGTTCAGTTTGCGACAGCTGAAGGCCGTGGATAGCTCTTGTCCTGATTACGACACCATGAAATATGTTGCTTAGCTTGAGCGCTAGCGTTTGTAACCAACTGCTCAAAAGGCGAGAATTCGTAGCAGCTATGCTCGTTGTTGTATTTTAATCTGATTTATTTATTTATTTATTTATTTATTTATTTATTTATTTATTTATTTATTTATTTATTTATACAGAGTACTTACAGAATCCTCACTGAGGCATTATTGTAGGGGGGGGAAACAACATAAATAAAAACTGATATATAGTACCGAATAGCTTAGGAAAATGATGCGATTTGTATTATTGTTCCTACATAGTTTTATTTCTGCAGGTGGGTGTACAGAAATCTATACCCAGCATGCTAAACAGAGGCGGCTATATATGTACAGCTGTACAGAAAAAAGGATAATAGAGGTCATCTGCCTGACAAACGGCTTAACTTTTACGAAATGACGCCTCGTGAAATGACGCCTCGACAAAAACAATATGGGAAAATAGCATTCAAAATTTGAGTTTTTTTACAATAGAGAAAAATGGAGTGCATGATGTTCTTTTTTGCTTGGAAACATATCTTCTTTTGAAAAGACGCGTATGCTGTAGGAGTTGATAAAATTTTTTTTCAGATTTTGTGCTTCATTGTTTAGCTATTTTGCAAGCTCTTTGCATTTTAGCACCTCCGTGAACTGGGAATAAATACATACTTGATATCAAGCATAAACTTGCTTACCTCAACCTCGTGAGACATTGTAGTTTGGACGCTTTGATAGCGCTGCAATGGCTATGCTTATGTGATACGAAAACAAATAGCGCACCGTAAGACGAATACTGCTGAAGAAGACGGAAGGCACGCGAGCACTCGTGTGGCCTCCCATTTCTCTCCTCGCCTTTTGTGTTCCAATATATATGTTCATGTTCTACCCCACCGAAAAGCTAATATCTGCATGTCAACTGCGCTCATTTGATATGAGATATTCAACGTTCTCATTCAACTGTAACATTTCTAACGATAGCTTGTGCATTTACTGTTTACCCACATTTCTGCACAGGTAAGAAAACGCCTGGCATGAAGTACAGTGACAGCAGCAATTCTGAGTCGTACGCGTAGTGCTGAGAACTGAGGTGCAGATTCTGCACGTAGACAACTTCTCTAAGAATGCGCTTGGTAAGGGTTATTATTCGCACAATTTTTGCGCTGCTTTACCCAAGCTTCTTTCCGCATAATTGTGTAACAATTGGGATTTTTTTCCTCAAACATATGTAGCGACGGCATGCAGAAAAAATAAGGTCTACCATTTGTGATGTTGAGCACCATAAAGTTACTAAGGCCAGTAGACATGACGCAGTGGAGGCTTGCAAATACTTTCAACTATCTGAGTTCATTCAGTATTCCCTGACGTCGCACAGTGCATTGGAGTGTTTAGTTTCGTCGCATCTAAGCACGGCAGCCACATATGGTATGAAGCCCGGGTCTCTCCGCTCAGCTGCCGAGTTGCCTAGCCGCTCATCCACCGAGACAAGGAGCGCTCCCTCTGCAGACGGGCAGATACCAAATTAAAGCAGGAAAAAGCCTCACCATGGCCGTCGAACATCTACAACTCGTGCCATCGTTGCAACTGAATTATTTCCCCCAATCGTTTTTCTTCCTGCTAAATCTACACAGGAATGTGTACTGTCGACACATGGTTTAACAACATTCACCCTAAGAAACCACTTCAAACAGTCTAAAACGCGTACAAACTTATTTAAAGCTCTAAATTGTGCCACAGCGTTGGGGTGCCGCCATCACCATCGTTCACTCCTTCCTTGCTACTATGCCCTTCTGGACGCATGTTTTCCCTTAGCAAATATTATTATGAAGGGAGTGACTGCTTTTGGAAGGAGATACACTGAAGAAGAAGCAGAAAGGGGGGTTTTATTGAACTCCGTTCATGTTCGCTGAGTTAACTCAGGTTATTTGGCCGTGAAAGAGAACTAGCACTAATGTTGATTCAATTCCCGTCGATATATTATGTCACGTATGGAGATCATTCATCTCAGTGCAATTTCTGCGATCATTCATTTGTGGCACCTAAACGACGTAAGAGCCTTGAAGTTGTCCCAGGGGCGCTCGTAGATGATGGCTGTGCACGCTGCTGAAGCCTGAAACAGAATTGGAATTGCATAACTAAGCGCGCTTGCGTAAGCACGAAAGTTTCAACCCTTTTTTTTATGACTGGCTTAAAGACAGCAATGTTACATAGAAATAGACTGAAAGCTTTACCGTACCGATTGGTAGTGAGTGCACCGTGCACATGACACTAGCCCATAAATACTGAATTGAAGACATAGTGTTTTTTGCATCGGCATTATGATTTATGCATCTGAACATTTCTCAATAATAGATATAGACAATTAAATTTTGTTTGTTACGTTTTTTCACATCAGGTCTCGAGAGCGAAATGTATCATTTCACAGATTTTGTTTAAGCGTACTTTACAGCAGTATGGTTTGCAAAACGAAACACAATTTCCTTTCCTTCCAAGACAAATCCGTAGTATATTCAGAATAAACATTGATTATGGCAGAATAAATTTGCAGTCAGCGGTTGCTATCAAATGAGATAAGTAGCAAAAGAGGATTGCCACACTCACGAGAGAGGAAATGTACCCTTTATTAGGAAAAAAAAAGAAATTTAATTTCCAGACGAAGTGCTTACCTGGTCGCTTGTAGGCGGACACCTCTCACTCGAGTAAGGGCCATCGCTCACTTTGCAGTTTGTTGGCGCCGTCTCGAATATCAACTTGTAGTTAATTCCAGCCACCACCTGTTGATATCCAGGTCAAGAAATGATCGCTGTATTCTCAATTTCTTCGTTCATTCTTGGAAGATAAAATTTGTGCAGCAATTCATTATAGAATAGTGAAGGATATTTATTAAAATTTTTGATGAAAATCTCCCCTGCGTGTTCCATTTCAAGAATTAGCTCCAGTCTACCGCTTAAGCCTTTTTTCCTACCCAACCGTGCCACAAATTACGTCTATTGGGAGATTTCAAACGTACGTTGTCTGTCGTAGCGGAATAATATTTTCAGTAAAACGTGAGAGAAATCGCAGCTAGTAAATTTAAATGAACAGATTAGTACATTAATTTAAGCACACAATGAAGTTTCTTTAATAGAAGTGAAAGCTATCTCCTTATTCCCAGGTGCGAAAACTCCGGGAAATGTTTCGTTTTCACAACGTAAATTCTGTATGATTTTTAGCCTTGACTTTCTAGTGACAAGGGAAGTCTGTTCGTGAACGACAGATTTTGTTTTCGAATAAAAGGGAAGGGGGGCAGGGGGGGGGGGGGGGGGCGGCTACCTTTTAGGCACCAAGGCTGCTTTTAAGGACATCTCCGAGTTTATGAAGGCTATACAGTCATCTTCCAGACAAGTTATGAAAGGCAAGTTTGCTTTTTT